>JAIFHC010000654.1:0-50000 GCA_021229015.1 Solen grandis | reverse complement strand
TAATACCTAAAATTTATTTAACAAATTGACTGAAAGATTTAATGAGTATCGTATCGTTTCAGACAACGATCTTGATAATTTACTGAGTAGATCATTACTCTTTGTTTTCCTTAAATATCGAAATCGTTGACAAATAAAACAAGATATATTCGAAATTAAAAAAAAACAACGTCATGCGTGTAATGTGATAAATGAAAAAAAAAGTATTTCGTTTTAAGAAACAAAATTTCAAACTCTGAACTTGATTTGCTATAGTTTGTGTAGGAGTGTGGTAAGCTGTTACTAAACACAGCATCAATGTTAATGGATGATAACATTCATACAGAAAATGTGAATGCTTGCGCGCGCATGCGCACTACGCTCCTTCATATCTTACCTTGCAGCACCATGCACGATAATGAAAGAAGAGCAATGCAATCTGAAATAAAGGATATATATAAGACTGAAAAGTAAAAATGATAAATATATTATACTGAATACGTTATGATATGTTTGTCGTTTATAAATGCAAAAGTGCTTAAGAATCAGCCAACGTTTTTCAGATTTGGTAATTAGCCAAGTAAATGTTACCTCATCTTCATTTATGAGTAAAGAAAAATGAATCTATTTTTTTTTAAAGATAAAAAGGTAATTTTATGACATGGTGTTTTGTTCATATTTCATGATTTTATAAGCTTAAAGACAATACCGATACTAGAATAGACATGGTTGAACATCAGCATTTTAAATTTTAGTAAATTTAAAACCAACGACAAATACAAATAAATAAGCATAACTTTTTGTTCATTTAAATCATATTAATCTATATTGTATTCTAAGCGACTGACATAATGCTTCTGTCTTCTTGAATGTTAAAACCACTTCAAGAATTCATTATTACGATCTTCGCTATTAAGCCAATATATCCCCCAATTTGTCAGTAATTCAGATCGCCTACGTGACAGTACTCTGACGTCATTAACGAATTCCTCCGGAAATCACACGAATAATTCCGGAGAGAGGCGAAGTAAAACGATTGCTGTTGACAGCACGACCCGACCTCGATTCGAGATCAAAAGATAGATAGATGGTCGCGTGTCTTACATGAAAGAAGATGTAGGTCACTGGCAAAACGTCGCAATACCTATTTTTTAATTTAACAATACACGTATAATATTATATCTATATGTTTATCGAATCCGTTTTCAATGTAAATCTAAAAATCAATTTGTTCGCAAAATATTGAAGAAGCACTTAATATGATATACTAAAACAATAAAGTAGACACTTTTAAGCGTTAACCGATGTTTACAAGGAATATCATTTCGCTTCTTGAAGCTATATTGATATATCTGGAAAACATGAGGTAGTTGTTGAAAAGTAAGTTTTTTTCGAACCAAAATAAAAAGAGCAAAATTAATTAAGACATATTGGTTCGACATAAATTTTCATATATTTTACTTTAAGCTAAATTTTAAGGAGCTATGTGTATTGTTTATAAATATATAATTATTTGTTCAGAATGTATTTACAAAACGTGGGATATCAATTTATCATAATTTTGTCAAAAGTACAATCTTAATTGATCTCTTCATATATAATAATTACACGCGCACATCAAATAGGAAACTGGAAATAAGGATCAGGAAAGAAGAAAATAGAAATAGTTATTGACTTACACTTCATCTTTTTGTTCTGAAAGAAGAAACACAACCAGATGTAAACGCATTTAAAGTATTTCCAAAAATGTAAAGATATTTGTACTGTCCAGTCATACAATTATGCTATAATAATAATAATAATAATAATAATAATAATAAAAAAACACGTTTTATACATTTGACTTATAAAGAGACACAGAAATAACCATCTAAAACTAGCACATTATAAAGCTATATTAATTTTGACATAAACGAGAATATTTTTGAAAATGGACAATTTCAGGAGAGTCCAGTTAGTGCTAGTTACCTTGTTAAGTGTATAGCTTCCAATGAAATTAATGTTCTGTTTATCTAGACCAGGGACTGTGTCTAATATACTGGAGAAACTGATGACATTTTCTCAGGCTGATAAGTCAGATAAGGCAGAGATATAGGTCAAACATTCTCGGTTTTACGTAAAGAAGGTCCGACAGCCATTCGGATAGGCTCGGGATTTTCCGGACTAATACGTCACTTTCCCTATATGTAAGATGTTTCAGACATATATGGCACGATGACGTACCGAGGTGAGAGGTCATCCAGAGACATTTTCGTCAGGATTAATTTACTTGTTTGTATCAAACATCCATACATCCATTGTTTAACGATGTAGTGCAGGAAGCAGTACATTGATTGATGAAAAAAAAAAAAAAAGGAGACAGAAAGAAGGACAAATAAGATCATAATGTAACATTAGCGTCATGCAGGCACTGGGTTATTATGAAGGACATTGACATTAGTAGGTTGCATACTACTACAGTATACTTTTCAGGAATATTAAAGTAATCACTAATTCACTACGGCGACCAGGTAACATAACCTTAACTCAACTTACCATCAACTAATGACTTCAATGACCGACCAAACAAACAGGTAAAATACCCTCTGTAATCGATCAGTCAATAAATAAATCGATCGATTAATCCTAAATCTATCCAATCTAAGCAACCCGTTTTCGAATGTCAAGAAAAAAAAACTATGGCGATATCCGTCATTGTTTGGATACTTAGTTTTCAAATTCCTGGACAATTGATGAAACGATTGACATATTATAAACTGTAGAAGTAACATCTGTACAAGTTTTATTTTAATATCCCAGCTTCGGTATATAATTGAAAATATGGAAGAATGCAAGCTGACAAATGGTGTTCCTATTAAAAAAAAACTTTTACGTCATGAATATTTATGTACAAATTTATGAATTGTTGAATATTAATATTCTGAACTTGAATGGTAGATGAAAAAAAAAGAAAATATTTTTCTTTGCTGTGCAGATTGTACAGAATCTTAGCAACAATATTTTATGAGCTAACAGAGTAAGCAGACCCTGTTGACAGCACTACCCGACCTCGATTCGATATCAAAAGATAGATAGATGGTCGCGTGTCTTACAAGGTACTGTCTGGTCTGGGTTTCCTTTGTTTGCTAAGTCGTCACAAGGTACTGTCTGGTCTGGTTGTCCTTTGTTTGCTAAGTCGTCACAAGGTACTGTCTGGTCTGTGTTTCCTTTGTTTGCTAAGTCGTCGCAAGGTACTGTCTAGTCTGGTTGTCCTTTGTTTGCTAAGTCGTCACAAGGTACTGTCTAGTCTGGTTGTCCTTTGTTTGCTAAGTCGTCACAAGGTACTGTCTGGTCTGGGTTTCCTTTGTTTGCTAAGTCGTCACAAGGTACTGTCTAGTCTGGTTGTCCTTTGTTTGCTAAGTCGTCACAAGGTACTGTCTGGTCTGGTTGTCCTTTGTTTGCTAAGTCGTCACAAGGTACTGTCTAGTCTGGTTGTCCTTTGTTTGCTAAGTCGTCACAAGGTACTGTCTAGTCTGGTTGTCCTTTGTTTGCTAAGTCGTCACAACGTGTCTATGTGAGGGAAAGGGTCTAGAAATTCAAGGTAGATTCAAGCAAATATTTATTTTAACAAGTGCAAAGGCTACGAAAAGACCAACAGACTTTGGTAAGGGAAAACAGACGGGAAATATGTCATTTGCATAATGTTCTCAAAAGTGTAGTCCTAGTAATGAATGGGGAAGGCTGTGTAAGATGTTGTACTGTACCCTTTTTTAATAGTGACTAAACTAATAATATATTAACAACAATAACAACGACACAGTCATCATTATTCATCTTGATATACAATGCCAAAAAGAACAGTATGCATTGCATGTGTCTTTATGGTATGTGACCCAAATCATATATTTTCTAATTATTATATACTTGACAATGTACGAATGCATTGTACACGTCTGTAAAAAAAAGATCTTTATTTTAGAGCCAAATGAAGTATTCTTATCAATATGTCTTATGATTTATGAAATATAATACGTGGATGATAAGTGTGTGTGATATCGTACTTTTATTGCCATCGAAAACAATATCTACCCACACAGACTAAAAGTGATCTTACAAAAAATAAACAAATGTTCTATTTGTATCTTTTATCTCTTCCGAATTTTCTGTGTAGTCCAAGTGTGTATAAACGTAGCTAACTTTATCTGAATCGATTTTCTCCGGTTTCACCAAAAGCACGAACTATATTTCTTATCTTTGGATTAAAAACAAAGTGACATACATCCTGACATTTATCATATCGTAAGATGATAAGATGTACAGACTGAGGTTCTCGTACCGAGTTTTATCAAGCCAGTCGGTACAATATCTATATATGTCATTTACGTAAGATCAAATGTCATTACGAGAGCTTAGTTATAACATATATACGTAAATTTTAAGTCTTTGACTGATTGTTTTTCTGGGAGAAATTCAGCAATCTGACATTGTATAAGCATCACAGTTGTTTGGGAAATTAACCCGTGATGTTTCGTAAACCATGGTTTCATAATCGAGTTGGTCTATATCGTATATAGGTCAATGGCGGACTGAATGACTTTGAATTCCCCCTAGATTAGCCTTTCTATCGGAACCCTCGGTAATTATCTTATGATTTTGTGGCGAAGATGACAGAGTATCTCCGATTGGTCTAAAACACACCGAGGCTTGTCGTAGAGTAGCGTAAATGACCGAGTAGTTCCGTTTGTTAGCCTATACTGAATTGACTTATTACATTTACGCTGTGAACCCGGTCTTATTTACACGATGTCGTAACATCATACATTCAGTGAATGTTCGTAAACAAAATTCAGGTGATCAAGAGTTGGTACAGTAAGTAAGAGATTGTTGAACTTTTAACAGTGGCGGGCCCAGGAATGCATGTCTGTGGTTGGGGCACAGTAGTTTTCAGTTTACTAAGCGGCACAACGAGCTGCAGTTCAAAGTTCCCCCTTTTCATCCTCCTACTCATCGCTCTCCGTCGAACTGTTGCCTCTAAGTAGCTCAATGTGTGTGTGTGTGTGTGTGTGTGTGTTTGTTATTATTTTGTCATTTTTAGTTTTATGTTAGTGTTTTTTATGATTGTTTTTTTAAATTTATTTATGATGTTTACTCGCTGTCTAAGTCGTAATATTTGCCAGTGATTCTGCCCTATGTTTATTCTTTAATTTCAATATCTGTTGATTTCATTTCTGATTCGAGTTTTGACTTTGTCCTGTTTAGAAGCCCTCTTGGTCAATCTCTACAACTATTATGTCAAATTTATACAGAAAACAGAATTACTGCTGACTCCACATCCACCGCCAATACTAACTAATAGGTAATATCATAAGTAGTTATTATGACTGAATTCTTGTTTTAAGTAACAACAACAACAACAACAACAACAACAACAACAACAACAAACACACACAAAAAACAAAAACAAAACAAGACAAAAAAACAACAAAAACAACAACAACAACAACAACAACAACAAACAACAGCACAATTTTATATTTACTTATATGATTACCCTACTTAGTAAAATATTCCTAAATAAGTGTTTGAGTTCTTTATTAGAGAAACAAAACTGAAGCAGTTTGCGCCTGAGTATTTAAGCTTTACTATGCTCTAATTAGGTCGGTGGAAGTTGAGTTTGGATATTTATCTTTGATGAAACAACACAAGGAAATTTGTATGTGTTATACACATTTCAAGTGTAACCAAGGATTAAGTTATTTTTGACCACCGGGCAATAATTAGTAACTCATTTTCCGATTCACCACTTTAAAACAGACCGTTTTTATATGTCCTGACATCTTGTTTACAACATTTGTATCAAATTACATTTATAACATCCGGAGGCGTAGCTAAGTTGTTCCTGATGTTACGCACATTATGGCCCGGGGCCCAAAACCCGATTAGGACAATAGTGGGTACAGAGCAGGGCCCTAGTTAGGGGTCCTGGAGCCACTGGACGCTCTTGCAATAGTGTTTAATTTAGATATATACTTACTGGTTTCATGCATGTTCTTGTCTACATGAAAAGTGCCATTCCCGGAAAAATATGCTCGCAACACATCGTCGTCAAGTCATTGGTACACATTCCAAATAATACCAGCCTATCTTAAATATTAAGGGTGTACGTAATGCTCCGGAAGAGAACATTAGCGGCCATAATGGCCCTAGATCACTCGCCACACGCCTAATTAAAATATTTGAGGTCACTCAAGCTTAACTGGTTACCTTCAGCAGCAACCATAATCAAATTTTAGATACAAAGTATTCTTAAGTTAATATATAAATTGTATTAGAAAGTTAGTCAACCAACTGGAGGCCTCACTTTAAAGAAGCAATTACGGTAAAGAACCATGAGGTTAACATTGATGTAAAACAAAATTTAATTCTGGATTTTAATTCATTAATTTCAGAGGAAAATATCTTTGAAATTTTGCATATGCTGCTTACTGCATTCGAATTAAATCGAATGGAATGTATTTTTAAAGGCTAAAATGTAGTTCCTTTGTAAGCAATGATTGATTCGTGGCTTTAACGACCCACGATAGTTTCTAAGTAATTTAGTAACTTTTGTCTACATGAGTCTAGATACTGTCGTAAACATGAAGAACGTTGCAAGTCAGTTATTCGTGCACTTTTGGACCACAACTCAATTTTCAATGAATCCTAATATCTGATTAAGTATTTCGTGGAAATCTATTCAAGGCTATTCCTCCGCTACCCGGACGTACTTTTCATTCCAGGACTATTCAATTCCTGTTCATAATCCAGTCGCCTGTTTATTTCCTTAAGTTCACACCAATAAGCCAGTTGATTTTACTTTCGTAAATGCAGTTAGTTTCCTTTTATGCTAATTATATCAGGTCATGGAAACTTTCATCTCTCTCTCTCTCTCTTTGCACACCACAACACCATTTATTCATACGCACGTTCGGCGTAATGAACGAAGACAAAGTCATTTTTTTTAAGATATTAAGTTCATTTCCTGATCTGGCTTTATATAAAGTTTGAACACAATAACACACTCAGTTTCCAGTTTTTTCATCGTTTTAGGCATATTTGAATTTTCACTTTTGTCTTAAATGATACGCACGTGCGTAAGTGCGTAACGCTAGCTACGCCCCGTTACAGCTGTAACACATACGTAACAAGTGTTACAAATGTGTTACGGAAATCAAGCAAACACAACACGACGAATGTGTTCGATGCCGAATTCCGCTGTGACAAACAAACATTCGTAAAAAAACTTATAGATGTAATTTGTAACGAATGTGGTCTAACAGACGTCATATTTATGTTGTCTTGTTCACGGGAGTTACTATCGTTATGAGTTAGTCAGAGTATTGTAAAGAAATGGAGTGTTATTCCATTTCTCTAATCTCGATCAATTAAATATCTGTTACAGTTTTGAGCAATGGAATTTTCCTGTGATGACATACTTTAATTGTTTCGGATGATATGAGCACAAGAGATGGCATTCGGCGATATTGAAAGCAGCAAACAATTGAACTTCAATTTGAAAAGTTTTATTTTTTGCTGTTAATAAAACTCGTGTTTGTTTATATAATTTTTGTGATGATGATACCCCACCCAGTCACATGATCTTGATATCGCCATGCCAGCCAGTCCCGGAAGTTCCATTACATGCTACGTGATGTGCAAGTACCATTCTTAATAACCTTGGTAGATCGAACCCATGACCGAAGCTGACATACCAATCATTAAACTGAAGGATCTTGTAAATCAACTACTGAAACTCTTTACGAGTACTTACATTTTGTCTTACTTTATCTAAGGAAATGTATACATGCTTTTCATTCATAATTTGACTTGACTTGACCTAACTATTTGAGTTTACCGTCGCTTCGACAGTATTTCAGTCATATAGCGACGTCCAGCTAATTACAGGTGGAGGAAGACCCCGAAGCACGGAGGCATCCGGGTAGAACCACCGATCTACCGCAAGCCAGCTGGAAGGCTTCCTCACATGGAAATCCGAATGACCCTGTCGGGTTTCGAACCCACGCGGTGAGGGGCTGAGTGAGTGTTAAAGTCAGCAACTTTACTCTCTCGGCCACGGAGTCCCTCATTCATAATTTGAAATATATATTGCATAAAATGAACCGTTAAGTATTGAGATGGAGACCAGAAGTGACCGTAAGGTGCTTACGTGACCTAAGAATATTATGGGCGGAGCTTGTTGCGGCGGCAACAGATTACCCCATGTTTTGTAATGCATACTTCAACAGCTAAAACTCCATAGTAGCTTTATAAATGTGTCTAGCGACACTGACTCTGTACTTAAAACACCACGTGATCAAACTGGTGAGGTTCCATATGATGAGGTCAAGGTAATGATGTATCCTATAAATATGTCGTCGTTTAATTTAAATTTCTAAATTCTATGACACCGATAATGTTATAACATGTCCGAAAGTGTGCGTGACATTTCACATATACCAAGTGCAACAACTACTGTGATTTGTCAAACAGTAAGATCTTGGTCAAACGAAAACACAGGAAATGGTAGGTCGAAAGCGACCCATTCTTAACAAATTACCACTCGTTTCCTTAAATATTTCCTTGAGTAGCCTAATGCGTGTTAGAACAAGATACGCACGTGTCATACGACATTCACGATAAGACCTGCATATATCAAACAAACATTTATTCATTTTCGTTTCTTTAACAAAACATACTCAAATGTATATATGCAATATTGTTAGGTATTAAGGTAAAACAACAACAACAACAACAACAACAACAACAACAACAACAACAACAACAACCAACCAACCAACCAACCAAACAAACAAACAAAACAGGAATGGTTGAATGCGTTTCTTTCTTATTTAAGAATTGAAATATAACCTGATTTTTCATACTGAATACCTATATAGGTATAGATAGGTATTTCACTTTTCTTTGTATTCTATGTCAAATGCTCTTAAAAACAAAATATTTATTCGTTTTGACAAAGAAACTGTATTCCCAATATATTACTATTTACAATTTTTAAATAATCCCCATTTTCCCCATCATGTTTTTACAATAGACAATTTCAGCAGGGGATTGGCAATATTCGGTATAATTCGCTGATTTGAACTGACCAACAGTGACTGTGGAAAACTAACAAGTGTTTGTTTATATCTGAACGAACAATGTGTGGAATTTTACACCAGCATGTTGATTAGATTTTCGGAAAGTGCTCGTTGATTTTCGTAGGTTTACGTCTCATTTCGGAGTGAAATGCTCTAAAGCAATAAGTATCTGTTTGAACACATTGTACGGATACGACATAGAAGACAAAATGTCCTTCTCGCCAGCCATAATATGGCGAAAGTCATCTGATGCTTCCGCCGAGTTAACACACAGATATAATTTGACATGAATGGCAAGCATTTTGCCAAGACGGCTCGGATCGGAAGCCGCCGAAGACTCCCTAGATCTGTTCACGTTTCCCGGCAAACATGAAACAGTTTGCTCAGTATACCCGTTGTTTGGGCGAGTAGCGCATCCTGGAATACTCCTTGAACTACCACGGCTGTGTCCGTAGAAAACTTTTCGTTGCAGTTCTTTTTTATTTTTAAAGACAAGGTGTTCGAATAAAAGTATGCAAAGGTATAAGCATTGACTAACTTACTACTTGCTTGGGGACAGTTAAACGCTTCTTTATTGCCCGTTAAACTGTCGGTAAAACATTAAGGTAGGGAGGGTCGTAACAGACAGTATTTGTCGCCATATTGAAACACAAGAGAAGCACCGTGTATTACTTCAGTTACGTTCCTTTTTACTGCACATAATAGAAGCCAAGGGACGGGATTTTGAACTAGATCTCCGGTACTGTCTGCGAACGGAGACCGTAGGCCTATAGATAAGATTTTTGTTACAAGTTTCTAGGTCAATCCATTCACAAATGAAATAACTGAACGGGACAGTTGATTAGATCTACGCAGGCAGCACTTGACCGTTATAAACAGTCACCTGTTATAGTAGTCGGTTTTATTTTATTCCAAAACTAACATTCTATCTTACATCAGACCTTCATTCAACAACAACAACTGCAATTTAATTTCGGTGTTTTCTTTATAAATCTTTGTCGGTACATGCATGTACATGTATATATTTAGATCTTGTCGTTAAGGATAACCAATGAAAGTGCAAGCACATATTTCAAGAGGGGTCCTGTGCATGTCTTTGTTTGTTTGTCGTATTCATGTATTTTTTTATTTGTTTGCTTGTTTTATTTATTTATTTATTTATTTATTTTTTGCTGCAGAGACAGCGGGTAGAAAAGTATTGGGTACAAGGGAGTCCGGATGCGATATCTTGACTCTTATTGTGACTAGACACATTGGTAGGTTTATTGTATCGATACACAGGAGACAAGTTCCTCGATAGGACCAGTACTTAATGTTCCAAATTCCAATATCAGCCACATTTTACCGAGTGCCAGGCAAAGGTGAATCTGGTATCAATTTCATACGTATTTGATTTGACGCAATCACCGAAGGAAAGTTATCCGCCTGGGACTCGAACCCCAAACCTCAGAGAGAGAGAGAGAGAGAGAGAGTGTGTGTTTATGTGGAATTGCGTGTTTTGTTAAGCTTTATATGACATTTATTTCACTGCGAAATTACCAAATGTATAATGCTGCCATATTTATTCAAACATGACCTTTTTCATTTTGTTATACTCATGGACATACCGCCTATATGTATTTACGAAATAAACTGTGCAAAATTCATCTATATTCTCTGAAGGTCTCCATAGGAGAAATACACAGCAGAAGAGACGTTTGCTAGTACTGTCTAATTAGGCTGACTGCGCGAACTAAAAAACAAAAAAACAAACAAAAAAAAAAAAAAAAAAAAAAGGCGGTACCATTTGCTTTAAAATGGATATTTCACGGTCATATTTTTTTTAACAACTAGATAACTAGTAAACATTTTTTTTTTGAAAAACTAAATATGTTTTGCAATTCATATTGATCATACACTACTAGAATGTTTTGCAAAAGACATTTTGGTAAGAAAATCCATATAAAAAATAATTTCACAAATAATTTGACCCGAATGTTTTCCCTGTATTCATTTGTTAACATGATTAAACTATTTTCTATATTCTTATATGTGTAATGCATCTAATGTGGTCCTGTGCCAAATCAAAGAATACAGACACAATTTAACATGTCAGCGATCTGGATTTCATATTCAATAATAATTTAGATGACAAACAGCTTCCTATGTCAGCTATCATCTCCAAATGGCTGAAATACTGTCAATGGGACGTTAAACCAATCAAACAAAGATCCTAAGTCAGTTGATGAACATTTCAACACAAAACCGAAGAGATAATTTTGTCTCAAAGTATATAACTATTATGTTTGTTTGTTTAACGTCCCACCGTATGATTTCATTTGGATATTACGTCTACTTGAGATATACATGTATATAGTCCCGCCACACTGCAGTATCGTGCAGTAGACCTGTGGACTGTGGCCTGGCACCACGTCCAATCACATTATCCTGAAAGCGGGCTAACCAGTCCTTGAACTACCCATGTATGCTGAGTACCAAGCAAGTACCACTTTTTTAACGACAAGTATGTCGCAGCCGGGAATCGAACCGGCACTATAACTTTTAAAGTAAATACTTGTAAAAGGTGATTAATTGATCATATTGATCATTTGAAGTTACAACTACTATGAAAGAGAGAGAGAGAGAGAGAGAGAGAGAGAGAGTATGTTTATTTGCGTGTTTGAGAATATTTATTCTAAAAGCTGTCAAAATCTTATCTAGATAGCAAAACCTACATTGGAAACCGTTCAGTAAAATATCTCCCTTGTTTTTGCTGTTAATGTAAAATTCTCTCTTTTACACACTATGATATTCCTGTGGGCGGAGTAAAAAATAAACATAAAACAAAACAAAAAAACAACAACAACAAAAAAAACAAACAACAACAACAAAAAACAACAACAAAAAACAAATGCGCCACAATGTCACGTAATTTCTTTTAAATCGAAATTCTTAATGATTACGTACAGCTCTTGACGGATCCCGTTCAGTGATTTCATTGGCTGAAGATGTAGGTTATGTTCTAAACCGACGTAGAAAATAGATGATAGTTAATTTTATGTTGACGATTTTTTTAGATAAATATAGAAGGAGTAAGCCACAACCTGCGACATTGCGAGTAAATAGGCATTTCTTGGGGCTCTTCAAATAGGACGTTTACCGCGTATGTGTGTTTGGATTTAGTTCAATAAAAGAAAAGTAATAATGTGATAAGCTATAGGAAATGTTTGTATTTTATATCCGAAACAGTAACTATCTCATTTTGACGTTATAAATAGTACGCATAACGTCTGCATTTTTCTCGCTTTTTTGACGTTACGTTATTCATGGTGACGTCGTTTCCGTTGTTTATGTTTAAAAGTTATTGTTATCCTGATGAAGGCGCTAGCCGAAACGTTGAAGTAATAACAATATTATTTTTTCCTACGTGTTGTTGATTGTTTTCCTCACTTTTGTCCACACGGATTTAGTTCAAATAGCTATAGAATACTGAGACTTTAAGGTAAAGGATACAGTTTAAGATGTTGGCTAAAGTCCATGCACGAGATCATCGTGTAAAGGTGACATAAGAGTCACGTGGTCTTTGTCGGATAGACAAACTCGTGCCGTTGTCTGCGTAAAAAAAGTTTCTATCTTATAGAGCAGTGCGCATGCTGATATTCAATCCGGAAATGTGGCATTCCTGTGAAATAAACAACGCCGTATGCAATCGTGACAATCTCATGAAATTCAGATTCAGTATGCTAACTTGATCTGACCACATCGTATAGAGGTTTGTCTCAAATTGACCTTTGTATAAGCCAATCAAAATCGTCGGCTACAGAATCGTTCGGTATATCAGGGGGAAGTAACCGCATCAATCTCACAATAGCGTAGAAAGATGTCTAAGCGGCCGGGTAGCTCATTCGGCAGAGCGGTAGCTCATTCGGTAGGGGTTTCGTCCTGTAAGTAAAAAGCCCCGGATTCGATTCTCGGTCAAACTGCACATTTTTCTCATTCTGTGACAAATGTTTTACCGAAGTCAGTTAGAAACGCGCTATTTAATTGGTTTAAAATCGTGCACTTGTTTATGCATATAAATCACTTAAAGGTCAATCTGACGTGACCCTAATGCGATGTTGTCAGATCCTAATCGCGGATAGTAGGAGAGTGCAAATTAGGATATGATTTTAACGAGACTGCAATCGTGACACAGTCATTATCTGACTCTCTAGTTCATAGTTGCCTTTAACTACACGACATAGTCACATGGGCTCCGCCCTCGTGACATCATCGTTAAATCCAAAATAATATTTATTTAATTTGCCACACAATTGTGTCATAATGATTTCCAACAATATTGATATCATTACAATGCTCATTCTAATGAAAGTTACAACGCCTCCACTACACCGTCTTGCACTACGATCTTGAAATTTACGAATTATAACCGCTAATATCAAAGTCTAAATATTTGTTGCCCCAAGACTCAAAAAGAAAAATACTATCGTATTAAGATAATTTATCAATAAACTCACGGTCCTCTAATTTAGATCTGGAAGCATAACCCATTTTTAGCACGTAGATTTTGCGAAGCCTGGTACCCTGATCTACACTAGAAGGCAGTTTGGTGGCGTTAGACCTGCGTAGAATTGGGGTACCATTCTGTGGTTTATCAAAACTGAGTATTAATTTTCATAATTGCATTATATCATTTCATAAAAATAGAAAACAATTTATTATATCATTCTTACAAGGTTTAAAATTCAAAAACTTTAATAATATATATAAAAAAGCAATTCTTTTTTAACAACATATTAATTTGCAATTTGGATTTTTTGTTGTCTGTGTTACGCAAAATAAAATAAAAATAAAACAAATGTAAGTGTTTTGTCATTTTCCTTGAAAGCAAACACATCGGTGGTATTTTAGTTTGGTGCAAGCCCAGGAATACTTAATTATACCCCGGTAAGATATCAAGATTGCTATGACCTTTCGTGTCTCACAATTAAGTATTTAAAGTTAGAAACTGGGCATTACAATGCTTAGTATAGTTCACATATTTGCTATATGTTTGCGAGCGTTGGAGCATGTTTATCCTAGTTAAATGTATCTGGGTTTACGAAACAAAATTTTGGGCAAAACTTAGCATGGCTATACGTTTTAGATTATATAGATTACACATTCCGTTCTGTAAACTATTTCTTTTCACGTCCAAAGGCAAAATGTATAAATGCAGCAGTTCTAATTCTGATGCTGACATAATAAATATATCTTTCGGTAATTAACATAATAGAAATTGTAACAAAAATACATGACCACCAGAAATACATTTGGTCTTTTTCTTTTGCACAATCATTCATATAGTTTACAGGAAATGAACGTTATTAATTCAATTTTTATATGAAATTATAGTTATCTCTAAGTCCTTACAAAACACGTTATAATGACCTTATCTAATGTATTGTTCTACAATAACTTGATTACTCCTCTTACATACTGTTTCGAACACTTAATGTCACGTGATATCCTCTTTATATATCAAGGCTAGCGAACTTCTTTTTTTATTCAGCACCTACTCTCCATAAGTTTTCTAAGGACTCCTTGATTACATTGGTCACCATGATTTGAACGGGTATATTAGGATTATTTCTTTCTTTTTCTTTACCTGATACATGTACCTTAATTATAAGCATAATTATAAACCCCAATACCGGTATCTTCTAATATAGAGATCATTACGTTTTTTTTTCTGTCTTTAATTTTCTTTTTTCCATTGCCTCAATCTACTGACCTCTTCTTTGATCAGAGCGCTGAAAGCGCTGTGAGAACAGAGTTTAAATATAGTTAGGTCTACTTTATTTTGTATATTAAAGTAATATGATAAACGGGGATCGAATGTTCAGTCTATGCCAAACTTAGTTAAAATAGTGGTAGCTTTCATTTAACTTCATACTTGTATATGAATATTCACATGCGTACAAAGATGTTTAAACTGACGACTTACACTTACACACTTACATATTCTCTCTCTCTCTCTCTCTCTCTTTTACAATTTGCATGACGAAAAAAGTGTAGAATGTGTTCGATATCTGATTGGTCTAAAACGATAATTAAAAAAAAATAAATAAAATCAAATCAAATATTACCTGTAATTACAAATATTTCTTGTCCTTTTTACCACATCGATCAATTAAAAAAACTAATTCGGGGTAAATAGTGTAATTAAAATCAGTAACGTCAAATCAGTAGAAATTACCCTACGTCGTATGATGAACGTACGTCGTGGTACAATTTCTAAGACATGAGAGAGAAAGAGAAGAAACAATGGAATAACAGGGATAAAGTAGCTCGATATATGAGAGGTGTTCAGAGGGGGATGCAAAGTTTCTATGGTTTGACCACTTAGAGCGGCTTGAACAAGTTCAGTTTATACACTGGTGCACTTTCCTGGTGCAAAATAAATAATTTATATTATCTGGGTGTTTTTCGGTGTAAGCTGTACCCCCGTATAAAATGGATTGACCTATTTCTTGAACAAATATAATCTTGATTAACAACCGAAGAGTTCCAGAAAGCACTCGTTTCTTTGGTTAACATACATAATTTTAGGATATTCCATCATAAAATTGGAGTCTCAGGGTGCATTTCATTCAGCATGATTGTCAACTAGCAGATAACAATTTAATCTACCTTTTAAACATAAAAACTATCTTGTTGAAAAATCCAAACATAAAAACTACCTAGTTGTAAAAGTCTTTAGAAAACGTCGTAGTTCCCTTGGTAGTGGCCTCGACAGCCAACATAAGCTTTTTATAGTAACAGCCTCAGTGCCACAGTTAGTTAAGTGCTCGTCTGCTGAACTCATACAGACGGAACTCTTTTTTTTATGCTTCGCTTATATTACATTTCCCTTTTCTTGTTTGTTTTTCACTGACTAATATGTATAACATCTCCTAAATTTTAACGACAAATATGTTTTTTTAGCATTATTTGAAATTCACAGCCAATTTAAAACTTGCCAGCGTTATTATAATGTATTGTTTTGTAACACTTGTTTCTTTCTCTTGCGCCAAACATTTTTGAAAGATATTCTTGTTTATGAAAAGCCTCTATCAGATTGAATCTTAACAACATGGGAATAATATTCATCACTGACAGTAGTACCTGGTATGATATGATTCAAAACTAAAGAACCTGATACACAATACCTTGTTAACGGATTTAAAAACTTCTTCCATTCCTACTTTGCTGCTTACCTTCAGGCTCATAAAGATGCACACATATTCCATCACAAGTAACAACTCTTTCATTAAAAGTAGAACATTCGCGGCAAATTTGCACCATCGCCCCCTCTTGTTCTTGGTCATTTTGACAAACAGCGTTACCAAGTATGGCAAATTCAGGACATACTGCTTCTTGTAGAATAGTTTTATTAGCTCACCTGGGCACGAAGTGCTCAAGGTTAGCTATTGTGGTCAGTCAATGTCCGTCTTCCGTCCGGATGTCCGCCCGTCAACATTTTTATGTCTGTACTCTAGCATTTCATATTCAATCTTCTTGACAATATTAATAGATATAATCTCTCGGCCAAGTTCGATTATGGCTGATATCCGCCAATCATGTCTAAAGTTATGGTCCTTGAACTACAAAAATGTCAGATCCCACTTAGTGTACAGTCTAGCATCTTTATTTTTATATCAATCTTGTTCAAACTTAATGACGATATTTATAAACATTATCTTCTGGCTAAGTTCGATTATGGCTGGTATCTGCCCATAAAGTCTGGAGTTATGTCTCTTGAAAGATTAAAACTGCCAGATTTCACTTTGTATACACATACACTCTTGCATCTCTATTTTTAAGCAATCTTCTTCAAACTTCATGACAATGTTCATAAATATGAAATCGAGGCTAAGTTCGAGTATGGCTGATAGTTGCTTTTCTTAAGCAAACTCCTTCAAACTTCACGACGATATTTGTAGTCCATGCAAGAATGTGATTGATGGTAATAAATTAAAACCAAGTGGTGGGACGCGATAACTACTGCGTGCAAACGTGATAACTTCTACATGCGCACGTAAAACTACTACGTGCGCACGTAGAAGCTATTACGTGCGCACGTAGTAGTTTTACGTGCGCACGTAGTAGCTATTACGTGCGCACGTAATATAAAAATTTCTTCCATGTCCCCTTTATGCCACCGTAAATATATCTAACTAAATTTCTCTTTTTTTGCACATGAATTGAGAGTTGAAACAGGATTAAACAACAAGAAATGAAAACTTGTTCTTACTTCGCAACTTTTTAGAAAATGAAGGCGCGTTTAACTACTCGCAGTACGAGGACTTTTGCATAGATAAGTGTTGTCACACTTTTCGGTTCTTTTTGTTCTTGCGGGTATTTTAGCTTGTCACGTGCTCTCGTGATTCAGGCCCGGTCTATTTGAAGGCGCCAGAAAGGCTTTCGAATTATGGTTGTCGATTCGTTGGTTGGTTTGTATCTTGAAAAGTTGTCTTTGTAACTATATGATGTGACATTAACTGTTTTTATTCAGATGATACCATTATGGTTATTTACTTAATTCTTTAAATTAATGTAACCAGTTTTCGCGACTTCGAGAATGGTAGTTTTCTAGAGTTTATTCTGGTATTCGGGTTTAACAAATTGAATGCATTAAATGAATGTAATGATTATTATCACATCACCTCATGTGAATGTTCACCTCTTTCATTCTAACATTTGCAGCTTAACAGTCACAATGAGAGATCCGTGTGTGAGTTGTTTAGACGATTGAAGGAAAACATTTAGTTCCACAAACTGGTAAGAGATGTGTAATGTATTGTGGAGTATTGTCTGTACTGTTTGTATTTTTATGTAATGTGCTTGTATATGATTGTTATTGTTTTCTTCCTTTTTTTATCATTCTCTGATTTGTATTTGTACTGACCACCAGAATTGTTTAATATTGACTAATTATTATTTAATGAAGATATAATTGGTCTGAATCCATTCTTGATATTTAATATTGTATTGTTTTACTTGCAGGATGTGAAGCCTGTGAATGCCTGTATTCATGTGTATTCTTGAGAGAATTACATCATTGAGGAAAATGATCAGTCTTGTTTTGAGTTTTACTCACAACGGCGAAACCCATGCCCCTATGAATTAGTTCGAGGACATCTGCTATAAACTACTGTAAAAACCCACTGGGTTATAGTATCACGCCGTAGACAAGTAGCATGATGCCATACCCATTCACATTATTCCGACACTAAGCCAACCTGTACTGGAACAACCCTTATTTGCTTGTAAGCCCACGAGGATACAATATACATATAATTCAATGCAATGTTAAATAAATAACGCATCATAAATATATATCAAATTTTGTAACATGACAGTCAGTTCAAAATTTTAAGTTAAAGGTGGATACCATTTAATACCAGTCAGAACGAAACCAACCGTCCTTTGAATCGTATCGGAGAGGAATCTTAGACTCGTTATTCTTGCATCAGAATATTTCCGCGTGCTGCCGCGCTATAGAAATAAAGATCGTAGAACTATACCCCAGTTTTGTTATAAATTAAATTCTCTCTCTCTTCTCTCTCTCTCTCCCCCCCCCGCTCTCTCTCTCTCTCTGACACATACACTCATTCTTAAAATACAGCCAGGTCCAAGATGGCTGAAAACAAATTGGTCACACACAATGTTCTAATATTGTACCGATAGAACTTGAATCTATGTATTGGATAGGGTCTATCAAGACATTTCTACAGACAATAGGAGACCGAAGCGAGCGTAGCATCACTTGAAACATCACTGTTACCTTACTTTAGTTTATTAAAAGTGTAACATTATGTTACAGTGACGGGGTATAGCGATGACTTACCCTCAAGATCTTGTATGGAAAGAGATATTCTGACTGCCCGGTAAAATATTAGTGCACGATCAATCAGAAGTTTGAAGAATTATGGTTTACGTTTGCAGGTATTGTAACAATTGGGCAAAAATTGATGGACGTTATTAATATATTGAACAACTATGAAGATCTTCTCTTAAACCAATGGTCAGAATATGGCATCACCCAATGGGCATCTGTAACCGGGTAGATTTATTCATATTTTAATATAATTATCTCCCTTAGGTTCCAACATCATATTTTGAATTACCTCTCTTTATGTTGACTGTTATTTAGTAATAAGTGTTTTAGTTAAAGAGTTACCGAACATAATGGTACAAACAGAGTAGTCTGATCTGACAAGTTTCCCGCCTTTCTGGCAATTATTTGGTCAGCTGACTTCAGTTGGAAGTTTGCTTTTGAAGGGTGCAGACCTGCTAATGTTCTAATGGGCAAAAGGTCACGATATAAAATGAAAAACATTCTGATAGCGACGAAAATGAAAAATTTAGGTAAGGGAGAAATGACAAAACAGAAAAGACACATCGAGGCGTTTTTCACACTACTCCTCCCTCCCTTTGTTATAATATTTAAAATCACAAAATCACAAAATAAGCATGAGGAATTGGAAGCATTCATGCGTTCCATCATTAAAGTACATGTAATAGACAATACCCAAGGAACACGAGTAACTGCATTTGCATGACACGCGTGCCTCATATCGATGTAAGTATGGGTTATACAACGAGTGCAGTGGTATATATCCATATACCACTGCACGAGTTGTATAACTGACTTAGACCATCTTCCATCCCTCGTCCAATCAATTTGCAAGATTTCATTTTGTCTCCACTTGGTCTGCGTTGCACGTGAATTGTATGCTTGTAAATAAAACAAAAGCGTGCTTTTCTCGGTATGTTTGCGGCCACCGTAGTACTGCAGTTAGGTCTTACAAAAGACCTTCCCTTGAACTGGTGCAAAGCGTAAGCAACTCGTTGCAGCCACCATCGGGCAATGATAACCGTACAATTAAACGTCCAAAATCTGAAACTGTTTCTTCTAAGGCAGAAAGCATTGACAATTCTGGAACTCTAGAAATAAATGTCCCAGAAGCGATTTCGACTATAGTAATCAAACGTGGCGGGAAGAAAATGACAATACAATTAGGGGATATATAGACTGCCGTTAACCCATTAACTTATAATAAAGACGCTTTTTGGCATCCTTGATTGGCATCATTTAAAGCCTAATACGCTGAAAGCTACGGTTAAGCTTTACCAAATTTAAAACCACTAAGGAGTCTTTATGGTTACCCATATCAGGTAAAAAGTTAGTGAAAATAAATCACTGTTCTTGGACATTTTGCGTAGGGATCATACATTTTTACATAATACCCATTAATATATGTTACGTATTTGTGTTTATCATTAAATGCAAAAAAAAACACGACAATGTCGTTTTGTTTAACATTTTAAGTCACGTGATTCTCTCCCGGTGTGTCTCACGATTCTTTAATTTGCCATTACACCGTGTTCCACGTGCAATACGAGCATATATACACCGAGATATACGGCTTCTGTAGACAGTATATGGGATTTACACTCGCGAAATCGAGCAATTTGATTGGACGAGGGAGGGAATGTATGGTCTAATGCTGTCAATCCCCTAGAGCTAAATGTAAATGGGCGTGGAAAATGTTCAGACTATGAGTTGCAACATTAATATTCATGACGTTCCGAATGCGATCGGACTGTCTCCAACAATACATGTAATCTTCGTTTGCAATCATCAGTTAAAAAGTCGGCGTTTTTTTTTTTTTTTTTTTTTTTTTATACAGCGTTTCAACATACATGTACTACTTTCTGTCAAGACTTGGCAGGGATAAATGTTGGACAGAATACATATCTAAATACGTTAAATCAATGGTCAGTACTCATTTGGTTTTCAGCTTATGGCTATAAAATTAGATTTCAGATTGAATACACATTTTGTTCTCGGACTGCAAATTTCAACTTTCTATAGACTAAAGCGACTGTTATCAATTATTATCTTGTTAATAGTGTTGGTAAGTGGTGGAGATTATAATCCAATGAAAGATCCGTCATTCTGCAATTGAAATGCAAAGCCGACGAGATTTGATTATGTGAGAAATCATGAAATTACTTTCCTCATTATTGACTTGAACACTCATGTAGCAGTAGTGGTTCAGTACTGTTGATACGGATCATGAAAGTTTGGACAAATTGTCAAAATCACCTTAATAAGTGATTATGTTTATGTTGGACGTAGATTTATATGTACGCGTACTTTATTTGATATATAAAGAAGGTGTTTGGATAGACCCACGAAATATAGACTTGAGTTTCTAATTGATTGGTCAAATATATATGATGGTGGATTATATACTACATAGTGAATGTATCTCAGTAGGTCGCTCATCGAGGAGATTAAAACTATAAAATTGCTGTCTGTGACCTGGAAAATCTGTGAATGCATTGTATACATACTTGAACCATAATAAATTAATAGAACAGCAAAGTGATTCACTTTTACCAAGGTGTTCTTATTTCTAAGTTTTTCTACTGGCAAAAAGGTGTTGACATATCAAGAAACGCGTAAAATATCTTACTCCAGTTTTCTTCAAATGGCGCAAACAAATGTGAAATTCAATTATATAAATGCGTTTGTATTCAGTCTGCTACTGTTTTCCTTTGTAGCTCAGAATATAGACGGAACGAAAAAATGCTCGACAAAAGGGACCTACAGCTGCGGGGATGGTTTTTGTTGTTGCTTTAACACTACTCACGCCGTGGTAGCAAACTGCTCTGGTTTGGGTGCAGATCTGCAATACATTCCAAAAATTAGCGGAGACTTAAAAATATTGTATTTTTCTGGGAACCATTTGCCACATTTATCCATTACTACATTTAACAACATAACGGGACAAATATGCATTCAAACTGTTGGTCTAACAAATTGTGGCGTTTCAACCATTTCTAAGGACGCGTTCAAACAATTTAGATGTCTCGTTCGACTTGATTTGAGTGGAAATAAAGGGATAAACATTTCTCAACTTCAGGATAGCCTAGGAAATGATACAGGTGTTACATCGCTACGTCTGAATAACATTGGACTCTCAGAGTTGCAAAATGACGTCTTTCTTAGTAGAGATTGGGAAAACCTGAGAAAATTATACTTAAGAGAAAATTCTTTAACACGTTTGAACTTACAACCATTTCTTCGTCTGAAGAAGCTAAAAAACATTAATGTCGACCGCAATGTAATACAGGGAATGACAACTGAAGTTGTGGTTTTACATGTGAAGAGTTTGTCTTTGTATGGTAACCGTTTTCAGGTTCTGTCAGCATTTTGTCCTACAAGCAAGACAGCGATCCCTCTCCCAAACCTGAAATATCTCAATTTGGCCTATAACGATATTCAAAGCGTCACTCCTAATTCCTTTAGTTGTCTGAATCATTTACGCATCCTTTATCTTCATGGAAACGCAATATCCCATTCTGACAACAAATACGTTTTCAACTCTTCCTTACCTCATAAGATTGAGTCTTTCTGACATGAGAGGGGGCATAAATACAATTGCATCATTCGCTTTCAACTGCTCGAGTTTGGACACCCTATATGTTGGTAGGAACTTCATTGATATTGCCTCTGGAACTACTGAAAATTCATTCTCTGGGCTACCAAATTTGAAGGAAATTGATCTATCCAGTAACAACATGGGTGACAGAGGAAAAATACGTTCTGTTCTTTCGGACAGATTGTCTCCCCTGGAGAACCTGCAATACTTAATAATCAAGGAAGTGAATATTTCATGGATACCGACTGATCTGTTCACAAACAGTAAAAAATTGCGCTACATAAACGCTATGGCTAACCCAATTCAAGATTTACAGGAGAGTTTTCGATTTGCTTATGCACTTGAAAACTTGACACTCTCATTCGCAAATATTACTATGGTAACAGAAAATGATTTTCCAGCAAATGTTCGGGCCAATCTGAGAAGTTTGAACATGAGATGTAATCCTTATATCTGCTCGTGTGACTCTGTGTGGTTTAAAAACTGGCTCGTCGAATTGTCTAACGATACTGAGATTGAATTATTATTCTGGCCTGCATTTTATACTTGCTCGAGTCCTATTTTCTTTAGAAATGAAACACTTCTTGATGCGAATATAAGCGATGGTTCGTGTCAGGGATCAAGTAGTGCCATGCTTCCATTTCTAGTAACCGGGTCAGTAATTACCCTGATTGCAGTCACTGTCTTCATTGTGTTTCTGGTCAAGTGGAATCGACTGTTTCTAAAACGTACTTACTGTCGTACCACTGAAGAAAAAAAATAGTTCAGGCCATACTTCAGTATTGTTCTATATAATCACACGGTGTACATAAAATGACTCGCAGTATGCTATACTGTACAAAACATCTTTTTCCGCAGACTGGAGATATTATGGTCTCCTAAGCAGATTAAGAATGAGAATAAAAATATGGTCCAGTAACTCGCGCACGGTATTTCTAACGAAAACATGTTTTTGTTATTGTTTTAACTAGACTAGACTATTTGAGTTTACCGTCGCTTCGACAGTATTTCAGTCATAAAGCGTCGTCCAGCTAATTACAGGTGGAGGAAGACCCCGAATGCATGGAGGCATATAGTTTTAAATAAGTGTGACAGGTATTGAAATCACAAACCGTGACTAAACTCCGTTTTACTGTAGTGTAAATATAAACGCTGTTGTTAAAAATCCGAAGTGGCGCAGTGGGATGACATTCGTCTTATAGTCGAAAGGTTCCAAGTTCGAAACCAGCACATAAGTTTCTTTTATTTGAATGTTTTATGCAAAATATCAGCCACGTTTTCCTCGTGGAAGTTGAGTTATGTGTTCAAATCATATACATGATTATTCACTACCAAATTTCTTAGTTCCTTATTTTCGTTAGTATGCTAAAGCTGAATAATAATAATAATAAAAAATACAAGAAAATAATATATTGAAGAAAATGAGACTCGAACTCGTGCCTCCGTGATAAATGCAGATTTTTCTGAACATTGGCTGTTAGTTAATTTGTGCTTAACATTTATTTTCTCCACGTATTATGATTAGCCACCGAGGACAGACAGTCATGTTGTACCGGTATATAGTGTATGTAATAGTAAATTTGGATTAAGTTATTCATCGACCAATATGACACGTTGTCTTTTGTTTAAGTCACAATGATTTTTTAGGGGGCTAATATCGCAGATGTTTATTCAACTTATATGTCGTAGATGTCAAAATTCAAATTCGCAACTTTGTGTTAATCTTTCGGCGGAATGTTATCCTTGAGGCCGAAAAACGAGCAAAGATCAAAACGGTACTCCAGAATGTATGTTTTAATTTAGAGGAGAGGTGGATATACTCGACGTTGAACGAGATACAGAAAAATCTTTAAGAAAAAGCATCGTCAAAGTAACATCAAAAGGTCGGAATTCGAATTTTGGCCCCTACGACATTTAAGTCGAATAAACATCTTTCCGTACCGATAATTTTAACAAAGGACAAATTGTTAAATCTATCGACCAACGAACGACCTATTTTTTGTTCTAAATTTGCATATGTGAATTTAAAAGAATACGTGCAAAATATTGTTGAACCGAATCGAAAAGTTTATTCAATGTACTGATTTTTAGTATTTTAGCTCATCTGGGCACAACATACTCAATGTAAGCTTTTGTATTCACCTTCCATCGATCGTCCGTTTTGTTTAGACGTGTGTCGTCCGTCGTAAACAGTTTGCTTTCAATAACGACTTGCAAAAACTGACTTAACATTACAAGAATGGAACAAACATTTTAACAAAATTCCTGTAGACAAAGTTGATCCTTGAAAAAAAAAGGGGGGGGGGGGTAGAGCTTTATTTCTATAGAAAGTTTATTAAAAAAAGTTGCGCTGAAAATGCAATGAGACCAGCAATCAGGTATTTAATTCTATATTCTGCAAAGATGATTACCTCATGCCTCTCTACCACAACGGCTGAAGTAGAGCAGATCCCTTAGAGACCCCTTAAAGGACCCCTAGGGAACAGACTCGGGGGTTTGAATTTTAATTTATTTAAATACAAAGTATTTCTTCCATACTTTTCTATCATATACTAAGAGCGGGACTGGTTATCTGTGAATGGTCAGTCTGACAGTGGGGGGTCAAAGGTCAAATCCTACACATGTTTATATTCTGATGGTACTGAGGTGAGCGATGTATTGTTACTATACTCATGTTGTTTGATATATCAATTAATTATATGTTGTAAATATATAAATAAATGTAAATAAAAGTAAAATACTATTATTTGTGTTTCATTTATTTAGACATATTGTACATCTCATTATGTATAGGGTTGCCTGGTAGAGTCTTACGACTGGAATCGAACCAAGGAAACGGGATTGACAAAAAAGATGTTTCCAGTAGATATACACTTCAGAATGATAGTGCATTGCCGAATCACAATTTATCAAGCTATTGATATCCTATAAATTTTATTAAGAAAAAAAAAAGTTCGCTAGACAGATACTATGTAACAACATAAACAAACTGAATGTGTGGTACTTATAAAAAGCGTGTGTATGCAATATTCTATGTTTAAAATGGATGTAGATAACTTTTATAATTTCGTTAGAAGCCAAGAATGATAGCGGAATTTCCCGCAAACTTTTATACTGATCTATCCGACCGTAATGCAGTACATTGAATCGCGCGCGGATGTGTGTGTGTGTGTGTGTGTGTGTGTTTGTTGAAAGTTTTTGCGTTGATCTTGGAATGTAAGCTTTAAGCGCCCGTGTGTGCGTGTGTGTGTGTGTGTGTGGAAATGTCTTGGCGTCCAGGTTTCCAGTTTATTGAATTTAGCAGGAAGTGCTCAAGATAAACTATTGTGACCGACCAATGTGCAGCGTCCGTCGGTCTTTCGTCTTCAACAATTCTTCAGACAATATCCCATCCTATGCGTGTCAATTATGAAAACTCTTGACAGGAATATTCCTTATGTGGGGTTCTAAGATTTGATTCCTCGCATCTTTAACTACCACCCAGGCACAATTCAATGTTGCTTTCCACGTCTATATACTTAGTATATACAAATGAAAGACACGCATTATCCATTTAACTCGATAGTTCATTGCATAAAATAGAGGCCTATTTAAAACAATAAATCATTCAGTTATAAAAAATATAGAAACATATTTTGTATACTCGGAGCGATTGATAACCACTGTAACATTATCCTCGGGTTATTTAAAAAAAATACTAAAAACAAGAAATATCTTTAAAAAAGATATTCGGCGTAGGATGAAAGAAAAACGAGATTTTCATTCATGCATAAATATACTTTAATTAAGAAACTTATGAATGGAAATATATGCAAAACACATTTCAAAGACTCTAATGTTATGATAAGTTATAAAAGCATTGTTGTAAATAATTGTAAAAAAACATGTCTAATTTTGGTAGTGAACAATGATGAATGGCAATGTTTTTAACAAGGTTTATTTTGCAAATAAGAAAATAGTCCACGAGATGTGTACAACAACAGGAATGATTATGTAGCAAAAAAAAGTACAATTTTAAAATAATGTCTATATATATTCAAAACAAAATGTACAGTAAAGAATGACTAGACTATTATACAAAAGACACGACTGACCATTATCGTAAACAGGCTTACCTAGCTGCACCATAAAAAATTGTAAAATGATTAAAATCAGAATATGAAATGATTTGATATAATAATGTTATAAATTATCCTATGAACTATAAAAAATCTATGATAATCCGCTGCATAAAACCTAATTTAGTTCCAGGCTGATCATGTAATGAGCAGTTATCTGCTCGTTGTAGTTAGGACATACAATTTTTTCTTCACCTTTATTTTATTTCTTACTGACAAAAGCTTGTTCAGGTCTGATTTTATCAGTTGTAAACTGTATCAAAATAGTTTATACAGGCATATACATTAATGATCAGCACCTTAAAGCATAGATTCATTGATAAAGGACTTCTAGAACATTCCGAGGAAAAGCGCGCGAAAGACCGACGCACAACAAATTTTGTACGCTCTAGAAATAGTTCAGTATTTTTTTCTATGAAATATACTTATTTATAGACGGTAATACAAAAAATTATATCTGTAAATAGGCTTGTTTGATATTTGTTCACATCATTATTGCATATGACAATTATGATATAAAAGCGTTATTAGTTGTTTTGGTTTTGGCGAATTAATTTTCAATGAGAGCATCTCGGCAGGCTGGAAGAATTCAATAGTAATTAAGGGGTTTCGTGTCATAACACGGTGGATTCTTTTTTGTTGTTTTAAATCATTTTCACAAAGTAGCATTCCTCAATTGATGGAAAAGGATTGTATTTAACTTACTGAAATCACTTTCATGTTTACATCAAAAAGAAAAGTAATAACACCAAGCTGAATGATATATACAAGCTGCACCCCTTATTTACAGTAATTTTATAGTCCATAACGATGCGTTAACCAATAACAGGAGTCCTTTTATTCAGCTTAGAATTATTTACCGCTGTTAGCGTACATTTGATTGGTTTAAGATGCGAGTTGAAATCGAAATTATACAGCTACGCCGAAAAAATACCCATTGGCAACTCTTTTTATTTAAACATTGATTTAGTTGTTTGTATTGTGTTCAGCGTCTAGTGAATTATCATCAGCCATTTTCCAGATGTACATCCACGAGTATATATATTTGATACTTCCCAATAAACATGTCTATAAAACCATTATATGTTTGTTTTGTTTGCTGGGTTTAACGTCCCACTGATAGTATTTCAGTCATTTTGAGACGATGTCTACTTGAGACAGATATAGTGCTGCCACACTGCAGTATCGCGCCGTAGACATGTGGCATGATATCACACCCAATCACATTATCCTGACACCAGGCCAACCAGTCCTGCAACTACCCTTATATGCTGAGCGGAGCAATGGAGCTATAACAGTACCATTTTTTACGACTTTTGTATGTCACCATTATATATAGTTTAAACACTGAAATGTGAATTCCCAGTCGATTCCATGGGTGGGTGCTTCCCTCTTCCAAAAATAATCTTAATAAAATCCTAAATAACACTTTATGAATAATACTTAAGACTTCTGACAATTCTGATAATTCTACAGCATACTTTTGTCAAAGACATGGTATAAGAGGAGAGATTCCAACTTTTCCCAGCCGAGTCCGTAACCCGCCCACGAGTTGGAAGGGCGTGTCCTTCCGCTGATCCTCTGCAAGCCACACCTTCCACGAGATGACACCCAACTGATGATACACAAGCTAAAGGCACATTTATTATTGCATCAGTTTGTTAATTGGGTTTAACGTTCCCCCCAACAGTATTTCAGCAATATGGATACTACGCCTACCTGAGACAGATATAGTGCTGCCACACTGCAGTATCACGCCATAGACATATGTCATGATACCACACCAAGTCACATCATCCTGACACCGGACCAACCAATCCTGGAACTACCCTGTGTATATGTTGAATGCCAGGCGGAAAGCTACCAGTACCACTTTTTACGACTTTGGTAAATTATGGTCGGGGATCGAACACACCACCACCCGCTATACAGGTAGACTAATTTGAAAATGTTTTGGCACAAATTTCTCTTGGCTAGGCTTTTACCTTGGAAACTCGACTCTTTAAAAAACCTGATTGCTTAAGTCAAAGTGTCATCAGATAAGCGATTCATGACCCTCTTGTTTAAATATTGCATCAAATGCAAATTTCTTCCCTGATATAAAACTTAGCCGGAAACTAACACAGAACAATCGAAACCAACTAAGTGGTGAATTTCCGTCCGTGATATGTAGATAGAAATCTTTCTTCAGTTTCGACTAACGTATCTCCAGTGTGTAGTACCTAAGTGTCTTCTAAGAAATCTTCATCAGATAAAGTCTGCAGAGGATGAATCAAATGATTGACAAGAAGACAACCTTTAAACGTTTTTTAAAAATGTCACGTCTCATTTTCTTTTGACAAAGTGTGTGCGTCTCCAGCTGTGCCTACTATTGAGGGTACAATGAAACAGCTGGGAACTTCCTAACTATCTTGGAAAACATATGTAAGGTTGGGTTAACGTCCCACCTGTAGTATTTCAGTCATTTGGAAACTATGCGTATAAAGGTAGTTCCAAGACTGGTTGGCCCGGTGTCAGGATAATGTGATTTGGTGTGGTATCATGCCACATGTCTACGGCGTGATACTGCAGTGTGGCAGCACTATATCTGTCTCAAGTAGACATAGTCGTGGGATGGACTTTAAACCCAACAAACAAACAACAACAACAACAACGACAAATCCGAACAGCCCTCTTATGTACATACTTTTATTCATTATATTCAGTATTCATTAAAGTCATAATATTGTTTGCAGTCAGTGCTTTTTTCACACAAATGAAAAGAAATCGTGCCAGAAAAGAAATACTGTTATGTTATATGACCCATTTCGCGGATACCAACGGATATAAAATTTCCACAATATCACTGCACAATCACCCGGATGTGTCCGTAGCAATCGGAACATGCTAACTTGCACACGTAGACGGTATTTAGTTACCAAAACAACAACACCGGAAAAGAAAGTCTAGCACGTCCGTTACTTTCACCCTCGGTTAACAATTCGAAAAATCAGCCATTGTTATGTCCGGTGCATGTCACGTGACTTCGTAGCAACAAATTAAGGAGAAACTTTATATTTATGTATACTAAAGGAAAAGAGAAATGCAAATTACAACAATGTAATATTGACCTCAGAAACCAGATACAAGATTTTTCCATCAAACTTCGTAGTTAACCGCAGATGACCAACCCCTTATCATGTCAAAGGGGTTAATGCTTTTCATTTCTTCTCACCATTTAACTTAACAGTTCTTGAACCTTAGGTCACGTTGACCTTACCCGGAAATATTCGTCTTGAGATAAGAGAATGTGATTTTGATATTGATAAATGTCTTATTGATAGAAATCTAAGATTCATCACGGACATAATTTATTGAATATTATATTTGACTGGTTTATAAATGCAATGGTGACTGAAAGTTTACTGAAACGGAATTCTGTAAGCGACATTACATTTGTATTTAAACAATATGCATGCATATGACATTTGATTACTTAAAATCATTCAGTTTAATGACAACTATTACTGAACTTTTCAAAAGGGAACTAAAAAGTGTGATTTTGTGAGGATGAAGTTTAAAAAAAATACTTGAACGTGGTTTGATTATGTAAATATGCTAAACGTCAGATATATTGGAGCTCTTTTTAAAGTGCTTCTACTCTGAGAGATCATCTTACTGAAGGGAGCTCCTGAATGGAGTATTCTACTATGTGTTTGCCTTAACTCACCGGATAATTGTATTTGGACAACTATTACTTGGTGAGAACATAGTTGACTTTTTTTTTTTATTATTTCATCGAAGCGTTTTGAATATAAAGCTGTCGCTGGAACTAGATGTATTAATCATTGCGCAACACCCCCCCTTTTTTTTTCAAAATGACACACTCACGGCTGTCTTTAGGGTGTAAAAACGTTTTTGTGATATGTATATTGCTTTTTGATTATACGTTCGTGAATGCACGTGGCGCAAGAAATTGCACATTAAAGGGAACACATACGTGCGGAGATGGATTTTGTTGTTGTGGTGGTCTGTCTAATGTGAAAGCTGACTGCTCTGGACATGGAACAAATTTGCAATACATACCAAAGATCGAGGGATTTTTGAGAAAAATGAATTTTTCTGGGAACTATTTCCCGCTTTTGTCCACAGCTACGCTTAGAAATCTATCAGACCATAACTGTTTATGGACTATCAGAATAACGAACAGTGGAGTGGAGAACATAACCAAGGACGCATTTAAAAAGTTTAAATGTCTTGTAGGGCTTGATTTTAGCAGAAATAAAGGAATTGACATTTCTCAACTAGGGATTGGATTAGGAAGTGCTACACATTTGGCCTGGCTTCGTCTGGACGGTATTGGACTCACTGATCTGCAAGACGATCTTTTTCATTATATGAAAAATGAGAGTCTGAAAAAGATATCCTTGGAAAAAAACTTTTTGACAAGTTTGAACTTAAAAACATTTCTAAATTTCCAGACTCTTGAAAGCCTTAAACTTGCTGAAAATCTGATAAGTGATGTACAGTTTGGAGGTATTGTCATGCATGTCAAGTCTCTGTTTTTGTCTAGAAACCTTCTTCAGGTTCTGCCAACATTTTGTCCTTCAAACGATACAAAGAATCCGCTTCCCAGCCTCGAAAAGCTCGATTTGTCCTTTAACAGTATTACAAAAATCACGCTAAACTCATTTAGTTGCCTTCATAAGTTGACTAAACTTACTCTTCAAGGGAACGCAATCTCAATTCTGATCTCGAATACATTTTCTGCACTCCCAAAACTTCAAGGATTAAACGTTGGATATATGGCAGGATACCTTGATACAATCGAGCCCTTTGCTTTCAACTCAACTAGTTTAGAACATCTTCAGCTTGACATGAACTTCATTGATTTCAATTCTGAAGCGACTCCTGGCTCATTCGCTGGTCTACCAAATTTAAAAGTTATTGACCTTTCTAAAAACAACTTGGGTGGCAGCTGGGATAGGTCAGTTCTTTTAGATAGACTTGCCCCTCTGAAAAATCTCGAAGACTTGATACTCGTGAAGGCAAATATTTCATGGATACCATCTGACCTATTCACAAATCATAAAAATCTGTCTTTCTTAAACGTCGCGGCTAATCCAATTCAAAATTTGCACGGCAGTTTTAAATTTGCACAATCGCTTAGACGTTTGATAATCATACACACAAAGATCTCAAAGGTTCTAGAGGAAGACTTTCCAGCAAATATTCAGACCACTCTTAAGAATTTGAACATGGGTCGTAATCCCTACACGTGCTCCTGTGACATCGTCTGGTTCAGAAACTGGCTTAACGAATTAGCTGGTGATCCTGACGTAAAAATACATTCCTGGCCTTCGGGTTATCGTTGCTCTAGACCCATATTCCTTAAAGGTGTTACCCTTCTTGATTTGTATGCAAGCATCGATTCATGTCAAGGACCCAATGATGTTATGCTTGCGTTTTTGATAACCGGTATAGCCCTTGTCATCGTAACGCTTACTGGCTGGTTTCTCTTTACTTTTATGTGTAAACCAATGCGTCCACATGGCAATGATTCCACCATAATATCACCGTTATTGCAGGGCTAGGACTAATATTATTAATGGGCTGGAGTCTATCATCGCTGTGACAATATTTCAGTCAGCGATGTCCAACTATTTAGTGTTAGTCTCCGAGTGTATAGAGGCACGCGGGTAGAATCACAGACCTCCCGCAAGCTTATTCTTGCGTCTCATGTGACTTTTTTGATACAAATAAATACATACTGGACTTATACTGAAACTGTCTTATGTCCTCACAGAAAAAAATGTTTCTATGTCGAAATGGTGTTGATTCTGATTAAAATTGTGTTTGCGTGTGTGTGCGTGCGGGTGTGTGTTTAGATAAGGGGAATAACTCAACAAATATATACAACATCAACGAGTAAGCATTGTTATTTTCCTTTGTAAATACGTCTGTCTACCTGTGTCATTACATTTCTTTTGTTAATTAATATGGTAAATGTTTGAACAGTTGTAAATAGTTTAACATTTATTATTACGATTTACTGTATAATGTTGCTTTACAATAGCCATGTGTATAAATATTAATATTGTACGTTGATTTATTTTTTTCATTATCATACACATATTTTAAGAATAGTGCGGATCATAATTAAATAAATTCATACATTCATGATTACCATCATGAGTAGAGCTTGATAATTCGAAGCTTGAAGATAAAACAGAATTTAAAGTTGTACCTTATTGGAAATAATAGAGATCAATTATACAATGAAATAATTAAGTACATTTCGATTATGAAGTCATAAGCTTTACGTTTGAATAATCAGATATTTAAAGGTTTTACGTTTTCTTACCCATTCATCTTTATTGAGAGAAGAGAAGAGAAATGTTATTTAATAAAAACCATTAAAAAAATAAGTTGTTTGTTTCCACTAATATCTCCGAAAAATAGGGTCGGTATTTTTTTTTATTTTAAACTTTTTTTACTTGATATTTTAGAGGATGTCACCAAATTTAGCGTAATTAATGATTTGCAATCGTAATAACCCGAATACTAGGAAAAAAGGGTTAGGGTCGGTACAAAAAATTGGGTCGGTCGGGTTAGTGGACACAAGTGACATTTTTTATTACGCATACTGTGTTTGATATACCATGGCTGGGAAACATGTGTTTTTTTTTTTATTTTTGCTGCAAATATTGTTACGCTCTGTTCTTGCCTGGTCTGGGTAATGCTGGACTCCAAAATAACGATTTGTTTAAAACAGAATTAAGAAAACATAATTCATACATTATGATATTAAGATAGTGTATGCTATATTATGTTTACTTTGTTTGGATCTTGATTATTATGCCACAAGTGCATCTTTACTATTGTATATGAATATTGTCTACAGCTCCTGTCGTTTTTATATTATCCAGCTACTATAAAGCATGCTCTTTGTACATATACTTTGTATTTATATGTCTTTATTGATGTTTTGTCTGTACACTTACATGTTATATAAATTCCATGAATTGGTGGATGTATTTCTCGTGCAGAATTATGTTTAAGTGTACTTATTTCTCGTGCATTTTTATGTTTCTGTGTATAAATGTATATCACATAAGGCATTTGTAAATAAACAGTTTGAGTGTCGTATTTTTTTATTTTTAGAAATGGAAATGATTTAAAAATAAAACGCCTATAAGTGGGACTTTGTTTTCTCAAATGGTTCAATTTCTAAATGTGACCGAAATGCACCATATTACGATAAAGATTAACATTTTCCAAGAAATTAGCTTGATTAGTTGAGAACTCTAGTGACTTCTTTTATTTATGATTTATATTTATTTATGATAAATAACCCAACACCTCATGTGTATATTACATGTGTACAGAATAAACTTTGAAGTTGCGTTTTGTTGATATTTTTAAAGTTGAGATAGACAAACCAGGATTTATACCTTCGTTTTGTTGTATTGCTGGATTTAATTGTCGCTGGAATTCAGTCAAATATCGACGTCCCGCCAGTTACAGATGGCCGAAGACTCCGACTGCACAAATACCTTGTAGAACCACCGACCTACCGCAAGCTAGCTGGAAGGCTTCCTCATATGAAAAATGCATGTGACCCTGCCGGGGCTCGAACCCACAGAGAGAGATCGTTAGTTGTTTGATGCAATATTGACTGTAGTTACAAGAGAGAGAGAGAGAGAGAGAGAGAGAGAGAGAGACTTGACTTGACTTGACTATTTGAGTTTACCGTCGCTTCGACAGTATTTCAGTCATAAAGCGACGTCTAGCTAATTACAGGTAGAGGAAGACCCCGAATGCACGGAGGCAAGCAAGCTGGAAGACTTCCTCACATGGAAATCCGAATGACCCGGGATTCGAACCCACGCGGTTAGGGTCTGAGGGAGTGTTAAAGTCAGTGACTTTACCTTCTCGGCCGCGGAGGCCCCGAGAGAGACAGAGAGAGATCGTTAGTTGTTTGAGACAATATTGACTGTAGTAACAACTTAGAGAGAGAGAGAGAGAGTGTGAGAGAGAGAGAGAGAGAAAGAGAGACAGAAAGAGAGATGGGTGAAATTTATAGGGTTTTCTGGTTAAATTGCTGGTTAAATTGACTTGTTAAAACAGGTTGAACATTTAACATATATATTTCTTTTACAAAGATTTGGAAATAAGTTCCAACAAATTACTATTTCCTCTCGACGGTTCCTGTGTAGGACCAGTACTTTCTACTCATGAGATGTCATGAAAAAGTCTTGCCATCGATGGAGTTCGAACCCATAAACTCCGCAGTCAAATACTTACACCTACCCTTTTTATTGATCGATTCTCAAACATAAATAATTAAATTCACTCTAACTCAATATTTCGGCAAAAGTATGCCTTTCTCAAGAAAAACATAAATTTTTTAGCAAGTTCTACATTATAGACGTTTGAATAGTCGCCATATTGCTATTCAAACGTCCATAAGGTAGAACTTGCTAAAAAAATCATGTTTCTTTTCTTGAGAAAGGCATACTTTTGTCGAAATATTGTGTTAGAGTGAATTTAATTATTTATTTTATTATTTCCCTCTGGAAAATCAACATATTCATTGATTCTCAAATAATTTGACTATATTTTTATAGCACGACAAAAGGGAGTGAATACAAGAAATTAAGCACACGCTATTGAGCTACATTTATCTCCCTTTAGTCCTTGAAATATCGTGATCTCTTTGGATTTACAGTCTCTGTATATATATATATTTCCTACATAAATGTGTCAATTACTGTGAGAAAAAAGGTCAATAAAACAATGGATTAATAAAAACACACACACTTAAACTAAAACTTAAGTTTCAACTTAATCCCTTTGAAAATATTATTAGACCGTTCCCGTTGGCCGAGTGGTTAGAGCGTCCGCCTCAGGAGCGGGAGTCGTGGGTTCGATCCCCGGCCTCGACATACCAAAGTCGTACAAAAAATGGTACTGTTATAGCTCCCTTGCTTGGCGCTCAGCATATAAGGGTAGTTGCAGGACTGGTTGGCCCGGTGTCAGGATAAAGTGACTGGGTGTGGTATCATGCCACATGTCTACGGCGTGATACTGCAGTGTGGCAGCACTATATCTATCCAAGTAGACATCGTCTCCAAATTACTGAACTACTGTCGATGGGACGTAAAATCAAACAAACAAACAAACAAACAAACAAAATATTATTAAAGTTAAACGACGGAAAATTTGTTATTTTAATATAAAAAGAAATGAAAAATGTAGGGTTATGGTATGTTGGCATATTTCTGCCAGGCCCTTATCCACTAAGCTATGTTGAAACTTTTCTGGAAAAAAAAGAGTCACATATTCAGTTAGTATCTGGCAAGTAGAAAATTTCGTGATCTTAACAGGACAAAACTGCCTGTTAGTGCTCACTACTGCAAGCCATATATTCACTAAAGATAACTGGATATCTTGCCTTTTATCAAGTTAATCAGTTAAATTATGTGGATAACAAGCAATTTTTTTTCACATAATTATCTGGAAAATAAAATCATGATATCCTGTTAACATAAATGAATATGTGAAGTTTCGACATAGCTAAGTGGATAAATGGCTGGCAGAAATATGCCACCACATTAAGGTTCTTTTGCACTGCACTTTTCCTAGTTGCGATCTGTAAAGTTTCAACTCAATCCGTTCAAACTTTCGAAGTTATGCTCCGGAAAAAAATCAGTATAAAATATACAAAGGAAGAATTGTACCAGGTAGAGTTATGGTTCTTAGACACATAACTTCTAGTATACTTTAATTTTAAGTTTCAAAACGATCCATTTTATAATTCCAAGACAAGAAAAACTGAGCCGGACCAATCGACCACACGTTGACTGTTATAATACCCCTTGATACATCGTTTGGTGGGGTAAAATATACAGATTGAATCAAAAAGTAACATTTATTTCACTTCCCATCATGGAAATATACAGTCAAACATGTCTTAAGCGTTCGTTCAAGAGAACAGGCCGCTTAACAGGGATGACCTCTAAATAAAGCTTAATTATATATTAAAATGTTAGGTTTTAGTATCCAAAATGTCTGTTAAATACAGGTTGACTAGTGAAAACAGGTGGCCGTCTATACAGGTTCAACTGTAAATCCACAAAAGACCAATACCAATACGTGGTCATAACTTCCATTTTACACATGTGTGATAATTGTCTTCTTTCATAATGATAAGCAAGTCATCTGAACTCATTGAAAACACACATCTGTAGGACAATGGACCCTCAATCCAAATAGGATCTGAAACTTTCCCAGGGGAGGCCTGAAAAAAAATTGCGGGGTAAATATGCTATAATTATAAAAGTTTCATTCTTTTCAATATAATCTATACTTTCCTTCACAGTAATTCTATTGCTGCATTCCAATATGTAATAATCACCTTCAGTTAAATGGATATATAGTACACAGTTCAGACGGTCACATAGTTCACATTTCTTTGTCATTACCTAAAGAGGCGTCCCTTATTTTATTCATATTGGAGTTACCCCATTACGATTTTGTTGATATGTAAAGTTCTTATTATTATTCCTCTTGATGATCTATTTTTGTGTGTAACCGTTTGGTGACAAATTCATTTGATCAAAAGGCTCCCTACTGCTTATACTCACTTTGTGACTTTCCCGAAGTTTGGGAACTTTTTCCGCACTACTGTTACTGTGAGACAGCACCATAATCTGTCTCATGTTTACAAAAGTCCCCAAATGACTTAAATATTGCCAGTGTAACGTTAAATGCACACAAACAAACAAAAAATCTTAAACCGGTGTCCATTTCCAAACACAGTGTAAACGAAATTTGCCAAATGTTACAATATTTTGAGGATATTTACCAAAACAGGTGCATTTCTTTTGAAATTGCGTCAATATGTGCATTTGATAAGCAGCTTTCCATAAAATAATTTCGAGTTTCTGTGAATTGTATAACTTTATAGATACGTGGGATTTTCATCAAATATTTGCCTATTTGTTAATTAATTTATCGTAATTGTTACGCGTTTGCTTAATAAAAAAATTCTACCGTCTCAATTCCAGGTTAATTGCAAATGCTGCAATATAAATTCTTAAATGGAAACCAGACCCCTGCATGACCCATGGATGTACAAAATAATTTCGTTTCTTTATTTAATATTTCCATCTGCAAGCCAAATTACATTCTGAAATAATATGCTCTTTTAATTTATTCTGTACTTTGGCATCATCCTTGCCCACGGCTGGGAGCTGTCCCCACACAGGGACTTTACAACAATATCCTCAGAAGCAAGAAAACCTGTTTCATTACACTTATTGTATTCTTGTATCTCACCAGTATCACCGTATAAATCATTAAGCAGATTTACCAAATCGGGTGGAACCTCTCTTGATTAACATTTATTGCCTCTCTTCATACGTGATCTTCATCATTCTCAAATGCAGACTCACAACTTTCAGACGTGTTAGCTGTGAAGTATGGACGGCGTTGTTGTCAATCAAGGAAAAAAAAACCTATAAGGTCCGTATGAGCAGATGCTCAAAAGAAATTATTACACTCAATGTAAAAATGCATTTCAACTTCTCTGGTTCTTGAACATTGCATAGCAAACAATAACTATTTTGATAAGCTATATAACGACCATTGAAAGCCTTCTTTTTACATATGCTGATAGCCCCTTCTGGCTTTCAATGGACGATAATTGGATTTAGCTAAAACCGGTATATGCGAGAGAGAATCACTGATATTCTTATCTTTCATATTACACCTGTCTTCAAGGGCATGCTGATTTCCGATGCAGGCATTGATAACAAGTGCTTCTAATATATTTTTAGTATCTATTGGTTCCTCAAGTACAGTAAAAAAATCTTCCTTTTTAACACATTTATATGACTGTTTACGTATCAGTATATCGTTGCAATATTTTTTTTCTTTTGCACACAGCGTGCTACAGTTGCAATATTTACATATAAAATTCGCAACAAGTGATTGCTGACGATCTAGATAAGAGAAAGTATCATTACATGCTCTCCAATCCCCGCAAACAGAAAGAAGGATTTCCAGTTGCTTTCGAAGAATGTCTTCACTTTCGTTTTTTGTTGTGTGACACATTTCCGGGATCTGATTTAAAAGCCTAGTACCATATGAATCTTCTTTTAAGATCTGATATTTTCTAGTATATAATTTCCACTTAATGTTCTGTTTACATTTATTTTGGATAAGATGCGCTTGTTTTCGTATATCAATTGTTCAGATATGAAAAAAAGTTCTGTTACTTGTGTTTAATGTGCGTGATGACATCGAGACAACATTGCATAACATGCAGTATACGTTTTTGAAAGGTGCCACTGATAGTTCTTTAGGTTTATATATACATGTTTGGTCAACAAATGGGTCATCAATAATCATGTCTCCAGTAGCATTGCATCTATCAAGAGTCTCAGATGACGATATTGATGAAATGCTTGGATTGCAAATATAGCAAAACACATTCTTGAAGATTCCAAAATGTGAAATACTATATGTTGTTTTGGGTTCCATCAAAAAACGACGTCTGGACTGATTTTAAGAGCGAGTTCAAATGATTTTGGCTTCCGTGCGATATCAAAAAATCACCCGGCAGTCGGCAGGCGATCGCCGGGCTCTAATATCGTAAACTGATCTGTGGCTAATTGTGACCATGACATAATTGTCCAAAAGCATTATATGCCTCTATGCTAATAGAATTTGAACATGAATTTTAATGAAAATGACACCTCGTGGTGTCAGATGCAAAATGATTAATGCCAATAAAAAGGCTAGTGGAGGAAGTATACCTAATATCACTGACAGACAAACAGATAAACTTCCAAAAACTTGACACGGGGACATAATAAGCAATTTGTAGGCATGTCCGCCCCCTGCACTTTGGAAAAAATGCTCCCCATCCCCCATTTCATCTCCAAATCTTCCTTCCGTCCTGGACATAACACATTTGTATTTTAATATTAGTATTTTTAGAAGATAGATAAATTTGAATATATTGAGAGTACAAACGCATTGATATTGTAATCGCTGGACTTTAATCTACATTTTGTGTTCATAACACTTTAAATGTGCAAAAAGTTCGTGGAATTATTATTTTAAAATATATTTTGTGTTCCTTGCACCTTAATATATGTTTTGCGTTCGTAAAACCTTGATTTACATAATTATTTCGTTCATATCATGTATCAAGTACGTTTTGTTTTCTGTTTTCTTTGGAAATCCCATACAACAACAACACTTTTTATCGTAAGTAATATTGTAAAATTGAAAGAACTAAATTGAAGTATTATTTGGCATCAATTAGACCAAATTATATGTGAAAATATGCGTTTTATTATTATCTAGGACTAGTGAATTCATGTAACCTTAAGGGCGTATGTGACAAAGAATGAAAACTTAAACTGTTTTTTAAACTTTGCATGATTATATGAATCATAAAAGAAACATTTTTATGGAAAAAATGGGGTCACCGTCCTACTTTTTGAGTTATCTGCCCCTGAATGTGATATTTTAGCATTGGTTTTTGGATCATATTTTGGTCTCCAATTTGAAATATTTGTTGTATCTTTATTTGCTTTTGGAATCAAAGATATACCTTGCTGTTGTAAAATTGTCAGATGACCTATCTCAACAGAGTAATTTATAGAATCAACGAAAAACTGCTTAATATCGTTCCAGAATATTTTATAAAATTCGATCGTCAATCCATCTTAACCGGGCTTTTATTATTTTTCATATCTCTTAATGCTTCTATTTATTCATTTTCTGTTAAAAAACCTTCGCATGACATTTTTTGTTTTTTATTTAATTTTTGAATAGGAATTTTAAAAAAAATCTATATCTAATTCTGTTTTGTTTTGACTTTGATAAATTCTATTAAAGAAAATCACCTCTTCATTTAGTATATCATTTGATTGTTTATAAATTTACTACCTATTTTGAGCATATAAATACTTTTCTTTTCTGCATACTTTTTTTTTCTATATTCGCAAAATACTTACTGTTTTTCTCATTACTCTCTACGTGAAGAGCCTTTGATCTTTTCAATATCCCATTATTCTTTTTATCATACATATCATTTAGGATCTGCTTTGTATTGTATAATTGATCATTAACCTTTCTATCAGACTTTTTATTTAATTCTATTTCTAGTTTCTCTATTTCACTTATCAATTCTTTTTTCTTTATTATCTTCTTTCTTTTGTTTAGTTGCAAATTTAATAGTTACATTTCTAAAATCCCCTTTTTTTAAATTTCCCATTTTGTGTTTGGGTTTGCATTTGCGTTAATTCTGACTAATTCATTTATTATGCCCGTTTCGAAGAAGAGGGTGCATATTGTTTTGCAAATGTTGGTCGGTCGGTCGGATAGTCGGTCGATCTGTCTGTCGGTCCGTCGGTAGACCACTTCGTTTCCAATCAATAACTGCCCACATTCATCAAACTTCATAGGGTGATTGGTCATGATTAGTAGATGACCCCTATTGACTTTGGGGTCACTTGGTAAAAGGTCATGGTCACAGTGACTTCGAATGTGAAAATCGTTTCCGATCAATAACCGGAGAACGTTGGGCTCACATGCCTCAAACTTCATAGGGTGATTGGTCACGACTAGTAGATGACCCCTATTGATATTGGAGTCACTTGGTCAAAGGTCAAGGTCACAGTGACCTCGGTGGGAATGGGAGGAGCGTAGGGGGTAATGTGTGTCGTTCCAACAACTCTTGTTGCTTTTTAAATCTGTACTTTATAGTCTTTGTTTAAAATTAGAATATTATTAACCTTAAAATACCCCTTTCCTCTTTTTGTTTGTTAAAATCAATATTTAAAACAACAAAAGAATGATCCGATCTATATCATGGTATAATTTCACACTTCCTTACAAAATTATCCAAATTGTCGGATATTAGAAAATAATCTAGCATTGTAAAAGTTTGAATATCATTATTTGAATGCCATGTAAACTTTTTTTGTTTTTGATTTAATGTTCCCCAAATATCTATAATATCATAATTAACCATCAAATGTACAATTTTCTTTCTATTTTTATTGTTCGTATCTTGTCTATTGTATTTCTTATCTATAACTTGATACACTTTATATATTTTTTTTTTTTTTTAAAGATTTAATAAAATGGCTTCAGCTTCTCTATTACTTTTAGTTCCACTTATAAAAACTTGCAATTTTCATTCTTATTTAATTCTTTATTTTACTTCCCCTGATAAATGTGTTTCTTGCAATAGACATATCAAATATCTGCATTCTCTTTTTCTTATTGCCTAAACCTCTTGCATTCAATGATATAATGGTGGACTCCATTTTATCAAATAATTTTAAAATTGTTTACAGTCAGAAAGCATCGTTAAATTTGAAAAAAACAACAAAAAAACAACAACAACAGGCTTTGTCATATTTTTGATAATAATAATAATAATCATAACTGATATATTTAAGGGAAAAAAATCATATGGATTTACCATCATTTTACCCTGAAATTTAGGAATGACATTTATTAAATATTTGTGAACACAACAAAAGAGAAAAAGTGCACACTTTCACACAAACATACAACAATTGAAAAACTTCAAGAACAGACTTTATTTGAATAAGTGCGCACGAATATATTTCTCTCTCTCTCTCTCTATATATAGACAGACAGAGTATATCTTATTTTTGCATTCACGTATACTTTACAAGTCTGTTCTTATATTCTCAATCCTAAGCATCCTATACAAGTATTTTGAATTTAACAGTATGAACTGTATATTGATTTTACGCGCGAATAATTGTATTTATGTTAACACACGTTCATTCCTACATTCACCTATGCATTCATGTACTCATTCTCGTCCGTTATTTATATTCTTAATCTTAATCATTAAAAATGTATATGAAATAACTTTATAAATTCGTAGTATTTTCGCATTTTGTATACATTTTCTCCTGAAACAATGGCGATTTTTAAAAAATTAGAAAAAAATGACCGTTAGAAGAAAAGGCAACTGAAACAACTTTTAAGAGTTAATAAGGAGCATGGAGGTACATGTAATAGTTAACTCTTTTAACAATCATAACGTGAGTTCGAATACTTTTTTTTAAAGATTTTTGTTCATATCATTTTTTTTTAAAAAGTTTTACTGATCCCTGTTCATTCAGATTTTTTTTACTTAAGTAAAAACCATTTGCTCTTAATGCCATTCATTTTGAAATAAAAAACCTGTGTACAAGATATACATACATTTTCAAAACTTAACAAATAAACAGAAAAACTCGATATTCTCACAACTGAATTGAGAATTGGGATATATAAAACTTTCAAATAGGTATATTCTAATTAAATTGTTCAATTCTTAACACCAAGAAAAAATCAATATTACTTCTTGGAAAAAATTGAGGGTCGGTAGGATTCGAACTTATAAACCTCGGATTATAAAATTTGTAAAGCAATATAAATAGAATATGCATCTTAACATTGGACTATTTTGCCAAACAGCCAATTACCTCGGTTTCGCATTACGAAAACTTGCGAGCAAGCACGAACTACCTACCATCATATATTATTCTGACGTGTATATTATTGGTGAATAAAGGTCAAGTAGAATGCCAAATTTAACAAACCAAAGACGGAACGTAAATCAGCATCCTGATATTTATACATTGAATTCAGAATGAATAAAAAGTGCAGCAAGTAGAATTAGGAACGGGAGTTTTGCAAAGGAGTGCATGGTAGGCTTTGATACTTAAGGAGAACAATATGTTTTAATGATAACGAAATACTGACAAAAGTCGATGCGTGGCTACGTTGCCATATCTTGAGATATTTTCAAATAACGCCCAATAGTCCATCATGAGCAGGGGAATGACTCAAGTTCATAGCTCAATGGCGTCGGCGTCACAGAAAATGTTAAGGGTTTGTTAAACACTGCCATTATCTCAACTATTACCCAATGGATGTTCCTCAAACTTCACACGTGTGTCTATCGTCATAAAAAACCCTGTAGAAACAGGAACAGTAACGTAACTCTTCCATATATTTATGCATATTTATGGCCCTTTTTAGACTTAGAAAAAATGTTTAACTTTTGTATATCATTGCCAATATCTCCACTTTTGCTCAATGGATGTCCCTCAAAGTAAACATATTCATTAGTCATGAACAGACTAATTAATATAAACAGGAACAGTAAATCTTCCAAATAGTTATGCACTCGTATCTGTGGCCATTTTTAGACTTAGAAAAATGTTAAACTTTTGTTTAACATTGCCATCATCTCCACATTTGGTCAATGGATGTCCTTCAAGCATTACCACTCATTAATCATTATGTTGTTTTGCTGAATATATGGACTGCTAGTATTTTTCAGAAAATATGAAAAATAGATCATTGTTGTATATGTATAAGATACATTTGTATCACAATCAATAATGATGGTATCATACTTTCTTTCCCACTTTAACCCTTTTTCTCATGAATATTCATGTACAATTTTATGACTTGATGAATATTAACTGAACTTAAGATGGTGTAAGAAACAATGATTTTTTCTTTGCCAAGCAGACTGAGTAGAATCAAAGCTTCAATATATTGTATGAGCAAACAGAGGCGATCCTGATCAGGCGGGGCCTACCAATAAACAGAAACAGGAACAGCAACTCTTCCAAATATCTATGTATATTAATGGCCCTTTTAGACTTTTTTGTAATCGGACAAGAAACATAACCCTCTCTTTGATTTAACACAGTAATGTCCCATTTTATTTAGAATCTTGGTAAAGGTTTTCACACCACCTCAAATTTTCACTTAACCTTTTCAGGTATTGCTTTGAAACTTTGAATATATGTTTATGACATGGCAAGAGTACATAACTCATTCTTGGATTTTGACATAATTATGCCACTTTTCTGAAGTGATTTATCTTTTTGTTTGTACGAACATACCTTTTCACTGAACTCTCAGATATGTTGCTCTAAAATTTGGAACACATGTTTATTGCTCTTTTGTACATTTTGGTAATACAGATTCTTATTTTGCATGTTATAGCAACAACTATAAATATTTGAATATGAGTGCGATACACTTACACATTACACAATATTTTCAAAGAAATTTCTTTTTAAGTCTTTAATGAACATAACTTTAAAAGTAGAAAAGAAGTAAAAAAAACATAATAAGAATATAAATGAATAGCACTGGTAAAAACGCAGATATGAACAGAAAAAATGATAAATTGGATAGATATAATCTATAGGTTGATTTGTATGGATATCACTATAAGTCATGTGTACAAAATCCACTTTACAGAAATATGTAATATTCATGTTGGATTAAAATATAATAGTATGTCTCTCACACAGAGCCGTGCTTGTAATCCATGTAATATTACACTTCTCGTCTACCTAATCTTCGAATCACATGACATGACGCCACACTCTCTAATTATTTGCGTGTCCAACCGGACAGGACGTCACACTTTTCTAATCATTAAGACATTTCCTGCTATAGAAGTTGTGACTGCCCCCACCTTTCACGAGAGCGGAAGGCCACGCGTCCCGTACCTGCTGTAGAGAGACAAGACTACACATGCCAAAATATTTTGATCAAGTTATAGTCCATTCCTGGACACGAGATGTCACAGATCTGCAAGGATTCCTCTGGTGATTTTCCTTTCACTGTATTGTCATTGAAACCTTGCACTCGGACGTTTGAGGTCATTATGGATTCATTCACTGAATACCTTTGGCACTCTGAAAAAGAAGAAATAGCTAAACATGTCACCATTCCAGAATATAAAGGGGACCTCCGTGGCCGAGAGAGAAAAGTCGCTAACTTTAACATTCACCCAGCCCCTCACCGCGTGGATTCGAATCCCGGCAGGGTTATTCGGTATTTCATGTGAGGAAGCCTTCCACCTGGCTTGCGGTAGGTCGGTAGTTCTACCCGATTGCCTCCGTGCATTCGGGGTCTTCCTCCACCTGTAATTAGCTGGACGTCGCTATATGACTGAAATACTGTCGAAATAGTCAAGTCAAGTCCAGAATATAAAAATTATACTTCCAATTTTACAAGTATATCACCAAGACGAAAAGTACGACATTGTATAGCATCGTCAAAATCAACGTTCACTCTATGACGCTTTGCATCTTAATCGACCGTGTTTTTTTTTATTTTGACTAGAAAAACTTCGTACTCAAAAATTATTATTTTGAAATTTTATTGGATCCGTCTATGAGACAGCACGGCGACAGTAGCAATGAGAAATTTTGAAAATCAGCTTCGTTACACCATACAGAGTAGGTGTTATGCACCTCGTCGTAGCAATTATCTCGCGGGGAACCATTAGTCAACTTTTTTTTTTAACTTCAATGAAAAATGTTCATCATACTACGCGTGGTTTCATTTGTTATCGAGTAGAAGAGATGCGCGGCATTTCCAATATATAATTATATCGCGATTCTTGCCCGGCGCGATAGTGTCGGTACGCTGTAGGGGCCAAACCAATATTTTTTTTTACTTTTTTATATATAACGTTATTCATTCTTTCTTCTTGTCATATATTTTAACCGTACAAATACAGACAAAAATTTAGTCGAAATCTATACTTAAAGTTTCTCGGGATAGTCTTAACCCATTGACAAAATTCTATTCGACCATCTGAGTGCATTTCATCCGCTAGAGTAGAAACACTTCACTAACGTAATAAATGGAGAAATTCTCTCCTTTTATTTTAAAAAATAATGACATAATATGTATTTGGTGATCGCAATACACCGATTGTTGTTTGACGGGTCTGATGTTAAGTAGATTTAGACTGGACCATCTGGGTTATCTATAAAACAGTATAGACGAGTTCGCTGTAGTTTACTCAACGCTGTGGGTTCGAATCCCGGCAGGGTCACTCGGATTTTTCAGATGACCATGCCTTCCAGCTGGTTCTTTCTGGTTTGGAGTCTTCCTCGACGTAATTAGTAGTTTCGACGCTTCATGACTGCAGTAGTGTCTTCAACACAACAACAATAACCATATTTTTTAGTCATAACATCTACTAGTATGAAAATCTGGTTCAAATTTTGTAGATCAATGTTATAGTCTATGATTATATGTACGGACCCGTGAAAGATTTAAGATCAACTTATACGTGTCTTAAAATGTGATAGGAAAATATTGACGCAACTTGAATATAGTAAGTATAAAAGATACGGGCATTACAAATTGAAAATAAAAACGACTTAAAATATAGTATCCGCGTCTGTATACTTTTGGACATGGCGCCGTCCCAATAGCTATTGCATATCTCAGATTCTACAACATTTTGGTCTGGTAAGTAATGTCATCAGATTAATTTTAAAATGTTTATGATATTGGCTTTTGTAACTCCGGAGAGAGCGATATTGTTATTGTTTGTTATATGTACTGCGCATAAAGATTAGGAAAGTGGTTCGTATTGGTTGACCTCCATATATACCCTGTCCAGGTCTAAAAAATCCTACACATGATAGTATCTTGGCAGAGCGTTATAGTATCTGTTCTGAAATATTTTATTCCATGAAATTATTATTTGTCTATGAATTCAAAATCCCATGAACATTTAACTTGGCTTGACTATTTGAGTTTACCGTTGCTTCGACAGTATTTCAGTCATATAGCGACGTCCAGCTAATTACAGGTGGAGGAAGACCCCGAATGCACGGAGGCAACCGGGTAGAACCAACGACCTACCGCAAGCCGCACAAACTTTTAAGCTAGGATATTGTAGCAATATACTTTAATTGGCAGTTCTCAGGACTATCCATCCATTGACTTGCATTCTGTTCCTTGTTGATAATTGTGCCTAACATAAAGTGTTCGAGCTGACCAGGTTTAAAGCGAAAACCGAGATACCGCTTTTGCTAGATCAATATGAACGTGGTCGTGAGAGTGGTAGCTTGAACAAGCTCCTGAATTTTATCACGTACGAGTATCTGTAACAATTGAAATGGTAATACTACTCATTCAGGACTGACAATCTTTTCATGTTTTATACATTTGATTAACTGGTCTGTTAAGTGGATCAATATTTGGGTTAGACGGTCGTCGGCATGCACTACTTACGTCTCTCACAAGAGTGCGTGGTGTTGTCATATTCATACAATGGTTTACAGAAACATCTGCTGTTCGTACTATCAATTTGTAAACACCTGGTGTTCATTCCTAAACAATCTGCCGAGTCACTGCATTCTTGACCCAAAAAGACCCCTGAAAGTAAAAACTTTGATTTACAATATATGAAGCTATTGGTCCATGGTCGGTGAAGCTATCATTATAAGATTATTTCTACATGTATATAACAACTCTGTAAATCTCGTGTTTCATTATATGTAGGTACAAATCTTGATGTGCTGGAGTGTTTCAGTCATATAGCCATGAACAGCTAATTAATCCGCGATTTTGTATTCATCCGCCGCAGAAAAAGCAGATATAACTGACCCGCAGAAATAACCCGCTGTATGTATTAATTTTGGTTCAGTGGACCATGGCGACCATGTTTGCTAGCATAATATTCAAAAACATTTTTCTTTCAGTATTTAACAACCGACGACGGCTTATTAAAAATAGACTGACAAATTATAATTCATGAGGAGAAAGGTTATATACAACATACGAATCATATATATTACAATCCCATTAAACAGGAAGATGATGATGATTACAGTGATGACGAGCGTGGTGTTGTTGTTAGCCTTGTTATCTATGATTATACATGTGTTACCATGATTATGTTGATGCCAGGCGTGAAAATAGTGATGGTTCAAGATTTGAATGAAACAGGACTAAATCCTACATACGGGAGCAGTTAAACTGGACGGGTGCCCACGTGTCATCAGATCGACACATGACGCCCAGTGGTGCTCCGGCAGGAACCGCCACATAGCCGCTGTAACACGTATAGTGTGCATAGGAACTGGTTGTCGTCGTGGTGAACTCTTTTGTAGCATGCGGAACTTCGGGTGGCTCTCCACAGTCTGAAACAATGGGTAATAAAATCTCAAACTGCGGGCAAATGCGTACATTAGTTAAAACACTACTGAGAAATACGTCCCAGAAGACTGCATGTGTTCCTCAGATAGATATGTAAATAAACAAAACAGTGTTTTTAAATATCGGTCAGGCTGTGTGTATTTAGCGCCAACCTACCATGGCAAGATAGATCTTTCGCTATGCTACATGCAGCTGTATACATAGAACCTCTTCTACCTTTTATTCGGTCGTCAGGCCGTTTATTTTCACCCTGATTTCCTGTGAAACACACAGTAATGAAGCGGAATAAAACTAGGCTTTTCATTGGTTATTATATACTTTGCTAAATTCCCATTTCAGTTTTATAAATATATTTCTTAATTGCCCATTAAATGTTGAAAGTGTTTTTGTTAGTCGCTTCTGTCTTTAGGTAAGAACTGGGTGTCCATGGGAAATATATACTGTACAGCCACAGAAAATTAGTGATTGAACCATAGTTAACATCCATGTATGAACAGAGCAGCCATATCATAGATAAACTAGACTTAGATTTATCACGACCATAGATAAACTAGACTTAGATATATCACGACCATAGATAAACTAGTCTAAGAATTATTACGACCATAGATAAACTAGTCTAAGAATTATTACGACCATAGAAAAACTAGACTTAGATATATCACGACCATAGATAAACTAGACATAGATTTATCACGACCATAGATAAACTAGTCTAAGAATTATTACGACCATAGATAAACTAGACTTAGATATATCACGACCATAGATAAACTAGTCTAAGAATTATCACGACCATAGATAAACTAGACTTAGATATATCACGACCATAGATAAACTAGTCTAAGAATTATTACGACCATATAAAAACTAGACTTAGATATATCACGACCATAGATAAACTAGACATAGATATATCACGACCATAGATAAACTAGTCTAAGAATTATTACGCCCATAGATAAACTAGACTTAGATATATCACGACCATAGATAAACTAGACACAGATATATCACGACCATATAAAAAGTAGACTTAGATATATCACGACCATAGATGAACTAGACTTAGATTTATCACGACCATAGATAAACTAGACTAAGATTTATCACGACCATAGATGAACTAGACTTAGATTTATCACGACCATAGATAAACTAGACTAAGATTTATCACGACCATGGATTAACTAGACCAAGATTTATCACGACCATAGATAAACTAGACTAAGATTTATCACGACCATAGATAAACTAGACTAAGATTTATCACGACCATAGATGAACTAGACCAAGATTTA
>JAIFHC010000653.1:0-50000 GCA_021229015.1 Solen grandis | reverse complement strand
TTTTGATAAAAAAAATATGTTCTGCTCAATGGAAAAATCTCGGGTATACGTGAAATACACATGAGTTGGTTATTCTAATGTGTAAGATGAGGCGTAGAAGCCTGGAACAGGAAAGAAGGAAGACAAAGCCTGCTTTGTGATTGGTTATGTTGGAAGAGGTTGTTGTTAGCAATGAATTGAAAGTGTAATACGAAGTGTGTAGTTTGCTGCAAGTGCTAACGTTAATTTTTTGTGTGATGGAACAGCCCCGCCAAACTTTGCACCTCCATGTGACCTCATGGGCTGGGTCATATTTACTCTGTGGGCGGGGCTACTGAAGGTGTGGACGGAGTTTCAGACCCTAAGGGGTAGGGCTAGTCTTAAGTGATGGCAGAGGAGAAGAAATATGGTGTAACATAAGTCTTAACCTAGATTGAAATCCCTGTTGTTGTCTTTTTTTATTGGGTTGACAAAAAAAAACTTAATTGCCTTGAATATGGGAAGTGTTATATTGCTCAATTTTGTTTGAACTATTTTACTTCTAGGGAGTTGATATATCAAGTGATCTAGTGTTATAGTTGACTTTTTTTGTAGCCAGCTCAAGTTCAAATCTCATTTGATACATACTGCATACAATTGTGTGGATTGGGAGCTGAACTTGGTAGCCACACAATGTATGAAAAAGGGGGAGGAGCATAATGGTCAGAGAGAGGAGTTTGAGTTGGAGGTTGGGGAAGAGTGGGTGGAGTTATGTAAATTTTGGATTAAAATGGGCATGGATTAGATGGATTAACAGAGAAGTCTGATTGGAGGAGAAAGATAAGTGGGCACATGATAATGATCTCAGAGACTTTGTGTTACAGCAGACGGCATGTGTTGGAAAGGTTGATATACACAAATGGTCGTGACGCGGTGAGTGAAGTACATAACATTGGATGCCGGGACCTTTTATAGGCTAGAATATAGTTCAGTTAGTGGGAATGGAATGTTTCAGTGAGGTATGGACCTGCATTGATGCTACAGGAAGAAGAGCGCGAAAATGAGGTGGCTGAGTTTTACGATGTGGGGGTTGAGATTGACGTGGAAAAAAGTGCAATTTCTTAAAAACAAAATAACGGCAGGATATGTGTGTACAGACTACAGAAATCTATTTGAAAAATAAATCTATATTTTACAATCAGATTATTGTTGGTTTCCATGGTAATGAAAATTCTGCATGGTGACCGTGATTTTGTTTTATACATGTGTATGTATATATAGGAAGTTGTGATGAAATATGGATAGATTAAGTCATTGGTTTTGATTGATATGTTTTCTCATCAGATGTTCTTGTTTTGTTCCTGTACTGCATTTGAAGTTAAGACGTTAAGCTGTGAGCTATTCAGTCATCTATATGATAGATTTCTCTTTCTTCCGTATTAACACTAGGTCTGTTGTTGTTGTTTTTTTTTCCCCAACTGACACTTCAAAGATATTTTCTATTATTTCTAGGTGGTATAATTATGTAGTTCAGAGACTTTTGTCTTCTTTATGTCACAGATCATCCTCTCTTTGATGATAAGAATGTCATAATCAGAAGAAAATGGAAGATATTTGTTTTGAGTAAATATGGAATATATCTCACTTCAAAGTGATAAAATTTTTCCTGCTGAGTAAATACGGAATATATCAAGGAGATTTGTTTGTTTTAAGTGAAAATGGAATATATCTCATTTAAAAGTGATAAAGTTTTTGTCACTTGCTGCAAGCAGAGGTGACACATAGGGATGACTTTTCCGTCGTCTGTCTGTCTGTCTGTCCGTCCGTCTGTCCATCTGTCTGTCACTTTTTCTGTCACCCTCCAGAGAATATAACTTGCATGAAGTGAAAATGTTGAAATTGTATTGCTCGGAGACGAGATATATACCATATCCACTCAAAATAAATTCATCTGTTAAACTAATGAGTTATTACCTTTATGTTTGACTATGAAACAAGTTAACACAAAATTTAAATTATAGTATCTAAGCCCTGAAGCTTTGCAATTATGTTTTTCCACCTCTTCTTCCCTCCCTCCCTCTCTCTCTCCATTGTAACTTTTCTCAATTGTCTCTTTCCCCCCCCCCCTCTCTCTCTCTCTCTCTGAACCTTTCCCTTTTCTCTCTCATCCAACCACTCCTCCTCTGTATTCTTATTCTCTCTCTCTCCTCCCTCGATCACCATTTTTCCCACTTTTCCTCTGAAGGATTTTTTCATCTGTTGCTCTCAGCTTTATTCAGAAGTCTCATCTCGGCTCATATTTCCATATTTTTTGTATTATAGTGTACTTCCCTGTAAATACCGAACCATGGAAACACAACATTGACCTATTTTCATTTTGTTTTAATCACCCTCAGTTCTACCTGATAGCATTTACAGTTGCATCAATCAGCCTGTGCAGTTTGGTATTGTGAGATAAAAAAAATTCATCTACAACCATTGTCATCAAACTGTTCGGTTTTGTTTTCTTCACCTTCAACCACAGTCATTCAAATTCAATTTTTGTTTGTTTTTGTTTTTTGTTTTTTCTCATCAAACTTCATTTTTATTTCATCACCAACAGTTCCATAGGTCCATAAGCCCATGCATTTTTTGCATAGTAATATAAACATATGTTAGTTAGATTTTTTTTTTCCTGTAATTTGTTTGGTGCTTTGTAGTTGTTCTGGAAAAGCTTTGTCACGTTCACAGAAGCATGATATTTGTAAGCTATCCAGATGGTTTTCTTACCAATAAATTAACTCATTTCAGTTCCTGAAACTAGAATCATTGTAAATACAGAATATATTCTTCAAGCTTTTGAGGAAAGACACAATTGTTCGCAGGGAAGTAGAGTTTTATCAGATCTCACATGCATTGTTTTGATTCTCTCTATATTAACATGGATACAGGATGGTTCTCATCATACACTGATTTCAGCTTAATCTTTTGTTTTCAATACTTTGTTGACAGGGAACCAGACTAAATCTTGATCATAGTTGTTTGGGACAGGAGTGGAATAATGAGATTAAGCTAGATTATACATTGTTAACCCTTTACCTCATGAATATTCATGTACAAACTTATGACTTCATGAATATTAATTGACTGATCTTCAAATGGTTTATGAAATGATGTATTCATATTTGCAAAACATGACTGTAGAAATTGAGAAACAGTTTGTATGAGCTAACAGGAGACGCGGATCAGACAATCTGATCAGGGTCTGCTCCGTTTGCCAGTGCATTAGAATGAGTCTCTTTGAAGTAAAGGGTTAAACAAAAATAAATTTCATCTCTGTGTCCTCAGTTTACAGAACTAGTGAAATAAAAATGTTTATTCACTATTTTAATCAGTCAAAAAAAAAATGGAATAAATATTATTTGTTCTTCTCTGGTCAACCTATTTAATATTTGCAATTCACTTACCCTATGGAACTTGACCTTTTTCATGGCAGCTTAAAAATAAGGGAAGAGTGGGGATGTGCTCTTGAAAACACATTTTTCAGAGGAGATTCTGTAAAACAAATAATTCAAAATAATGACCTATTGACGAGTTTTCACAACCAGTTTCAGAGAAAATGAAAAAACTTCATTTCATTTGAAGAAAATATCTCATTTTTTTAAATCTTTCATTGCTTGTATTCTATTAAGGACAAAAACTGGGTGATAAGGAAATAGAAAGAAAAATCTGCCTGCATTTTTTGTTTAATTTAGTTTATAACATTTTTTTTTCTTCAAAATGTCTGGTTCCCATTAAAATGGCTGGTTCCATTTTTCAGATATTGTTTATTATTTTTAAAGCAAAGTTGTTAATGAATTTTTACTATATTTTCAGATTATTAAAGAAATGTGTATACTTGAAATGTTTTCATGCAATAGTGTCTAAGTAAATGGACATTTGAATATATAAAAGAAATAGCAGAAGAGGAAACAACAAAAGTATGACTTTCCAGTGATTTGAAAAAGAAAGTTTTGAAATCTCAACTTTGTTATTACTGTATTTATTTAAAAAAAAAATATTTTTGTTTGCATGTATAAAGAGCCTTAGATTTTGAATTTCAGTAATTTACAAATTTTCATTTTTCAATATGTATATTTTTTAATACTTCTGAATAATATAATTATGTTTATGTATCATGTACAGGAAATCCTAAGAATTGTAAACTGATGATTGCAGACATTTATGTGGGATGTTTTTAATTCTGCATTTCATCCTTTTATAGAAGTTGCATTAACTAAAGTGCTACTCTTTCTTATCTAGGTTTCCTTGAAGCTTATCTGTCATTAATTTTCTGGAATCATCCATACTGTAATTCCCTGTGTTAGTTGCCACGGAAATGAAGTGGAATTTGTCACTAGGGCTGTCATGTTTACATGTGTTTGTAAAGGTTTACATGTTCTTGACCCTTTCCCTCATAGAGGAAACCATGAAAAGACCTATGCGAACAGCATAAAACCAGATCAGCCTGCGAGTAACTCGCAGGCTGATCAGGTTTTATGCTGTTCGCTGCTCCTCAGTGTTCTGGAAATGAGGATTTTGTAATTAAATTTGGTAAGGTTTAACTATGGTTTTCTGCAGATCAGGCTTTATGTGGTACCTATTGAGTGCGTCAAAATGAGTCTATATGAGGGAAAGGGTTAAATAATACAATTCTGTCTAGTTTTGTCCTAAGGATGTACACTATCACATGAAGGTGTGGTACCACAAAGGGGTCTGATACCACTTTTGTAGGCATGCTACCAGTTAGATTCATGGTACAACATTAAATGTAAAGGTATACCACCACTTTAAAGTGTGGGTGTGATACAACATGCCATTTTTAAGGGTAGAGACTACAGCAAAAGGCATGATACTGCAGTGTGACAGCACTATATCTGTCTTAAGTGGACATCGTTTCCGAATGACTGAAATACTGTCGGTGGGACGTTATACCCAACAAACTAACTAAATCAAAAACATTTGAATTTTATCATACTGAAGGGTATCCAGCGACTTGACACATGAACAGATTTTTGCATGATGATAATTTCATATTTCTGGTCATATTATTCAGAAAATCTTTTGGTTAATATCAAGAATTCAAATATTAAGTTACGCATGTGTATACTGATGTAGCACTAGCTCATGCCGTTATTGTTATTTAAATCTATAGAGTCGTTCAACTATACAGCAGTCTGCCTTGACATAGTAAATAACGCAGGGACCGTAACCTCATAGCAAATGGAAGTCCAAACTCTCTGATATCTGACAGAGAGTAATTTTGCTTCACCATTTCCAAATTTTTATTATAATGCCGATACTGGTAGATAAAGTAGGGCTTCACTGCTAAAAAACTGGAAAGATGTATTGTCATGGATTTGGGGTCTGGTTTATTTAAAGAACGTGTAAATAGTTACTCACTTTTAAAGTTATTTGCCGTAATGGCTTAGTTATGCATGTAAACATTACAGCCCTGACATGGATATGGAATGGCTCCAAGGTATTGCATTATCCCATAGATAATGTAAAACATTATCTTTATATAAAAAAAAATGAACTCACACAAACATTACCTTTGTATTAAATTGGATGATATTGTTTTGTTCAAAATAAACAATCAGAAGATATTGTGTATCATTGGGATAATTGAAAGCATTGCTTTTGTATGAAATCTAAAGAAATAATCAACCCTGATTTTGAAATGGGGCACTATTTTTCAACATGAAAACATCAATGCATTGCTTATGTGTAAAAAGTGTGTGCATATTTCATATGGCATAACACATTTGTTTGAAGGATCCGTTGTTAAATGTAGCATAATCTTTTCTTAAATTTTCTGTAAGAAAATGAAATAAGAAATGTTAGTTTTTTCCCCTTTTATTGTCATTTTTAATTAAAATGTGAAGTTTTATTTTTGTTGTTGAAGACATGAAATTAAAAACATGTATTGTTATTAAGGAGATTATGAAAAAAATGAAATGATTATTCAAATGAAGTTATTAGAATGAAAGTTTTATTTTAAGGGGTTATAAAAAAGTAAATGAATTCAATTTTTATGAGTAAGTAAAAGTTAATGAACATTTGCTGACCAAACCTGATCATATCAAATTTGGTATCATAATATTTTAATATAAATGCACGTTGACTTGGAAATTAAGTACCTCTCCTCTCCTATCCTGTACCAAACTGACTTTTTTGTAAAGTGGGCGGGGCTTAGTCTTTATGAACTGGACTAAAAGCCAGGTTGTAATCATAGGGGGAGGAGCTTTACAGAAGGGGGCGGGGCTCATCATTGACAGCAGTTGTCAATCATTTTTGTCATTACTGAGTCGTTAATGCTGTGTTTTTGTTGATTATATGTAAATATACATATATATTATGATTGAAATTAGAGATATTGTTTTTGCTTTTTGTTATTAGAGAATTGTGTATATAAGAAACTGAAGATTTTTGGCCCGTAATTTGTTGTACAGTCTATTATTGTTGCTATGGCAAATAAAATCATCTGTAAGACTAAATGTATAGTTGCTGTACTTTGTAATTACCCCCCTAACATTATTAATTTAGTTTAAACTTTATTTTAAATCAGTTACGAAACAAGTCATTATCCCAAAGTCATTAAAATGGTACTGGGATAACTCCTTTGTTTGGAGCTCAGCATATAAGGGTAGTTCCAGGACTGGTTTGCCCGGTGTCAGGATAATGTGACTGGGTGTGGTATCGGGGTGTTCCCACTTTGCCAACTTTCTATATTCTTATAAAAAATCAAAATTTTCATTTGATGTTAACTCTAAAGAAAGTGTTACTCACTCCTGAAATATATATATAGATATGCGATTAGAGGGTTTATCCCTAATCATCGACGAAAGGCGTTATTGTGTTTATATATAAAAAGGGAATATAAACGACGCGAAAAATTATAGATATTATGGCCAGAAGCAATTCATACTTCATCGTCGGAAATCCCACGTTCGCGCAACACGCTTTGCTTCTTAATCATTGGTCAGCAAGTAGCTGATTAATATTCATGAAAATTAAGTTTCCCATGGTATATACAGAAGTGAAAACGGAATATACACCGAGGGTTTTTGACGATGTTCATACCTCAACAGCGTTTTGTCTTAGTTCGAACTACATCATTTGATTCTAGTTTTCTGTTTTTAGTTACAGGGGCCTTGACATATTTAAATGTAATATAAACGTTGAATAAGTGGACTAAGTCGGGAATAATAAATCTGTTAGATGCCGAGAATCACAAGTATTTGCTAAAATAGTGTAAAAAGCAATGAAGACTGACGGTCATCATGTCAAAATGTCCAATCAAAGACCCATGCTGCATATGTCTAGGATCAAATACAGGTCATATGGCGAACCAACTAGTGACCTCTAAATCATTTCATATTCATTAAATACATGTTGCAACACATTATACGCTATAATTTACCACGAAGCTACATTAGGGATCTCTGAATTTACCAATTTCGGTTTATCTGAAAATATAAGGAACTAAAGATAGATTTATGTGTCGTGATTTTGAAAGCAAAACTTACCCTATTCTTATCCATTTCATTTGGTATCGATATATCTATTTTCCAATGAAATGCACAAATAAAGAATATTTTTCTTTGATTAAAAAACTCAGTTGATCCCGACTACGGCAAGCCTCGTTATGATCTCGACTGCCGCTTGCTGTGTCAACTCTCTGTAGGGCCCAGTAAGGAGTTCATGTGTTGGATGAAATTTCACATGTATTTATATCTATTTTAAACATGCATATACACGTACATTATTTTTGTGTCACCTACTGTAAGCAGAGGTAACACATAGGGATCACTTTTCCGTCGTCTGTCTGTCCGTCACACTTTTTCCGTCACGCTTCATCAAGTGACACGTGTTCCAAAGAACACTCTTGTCTTAATATTAGTTTAATACCATTTAGATATTCACATACGTTTATAAAATAATCATAAATAACAAAAAATGTATGAAATATCAGATATTTCAAGATTGAAATACAAGCACCAGTTTAGAAAATCCTCCTTTCAATATGCCATTTCACATAACCATGACAAAAATTCATGATAAAACAGAATTCCTTTCGACAGGTGTGTAATAGCTCAGATTAATTACACCTTCATACAAGAGTTAATTATGAAAGGAAAATCCAGTCACCAGTAAAACCTTTAATATCTAGAGCATACTGTGCTCTACGGTTCTTTTACATTTTTGACTCTTATTGTCTTTGGGTGATAAGTACTTATTATTTTATTTCGCCAACAATAGAAAACAACAACAAAAGGCCCTTTGATTCATTACTTTCAATTTACTTCGATTAATATTCTGTTCTTTTTTTATTTATATAAAATTATCACCGGTTTGCAATTTAAAATATTTTTTTAAGAAAGCAAAAGCAAAGTTAAAAGTTTGATTTGATATTCTGTGTACATGTACTTATTAATGGGCAATTTCGAATTTGTAAATCCATATTTTATTTTAGGACTTCGCCAGCTTGCTTAATCAAACACTCGCTTCAGATCTTTACCCTGTTTCTTTTCATCACCAGACAGACAGTTTTCACACACAAATTACAAAAGAAATATCTTTACTATATATATTTATTAATTCACATGAATGGATGGAATAATGTTAGGCCGCAGTAAAAGGCATATCCGTTTGGTTTTGTTCCAATACGGATTTAACTTGACCCGAAGCCCCGGAAGACGTCAACATAATTATATATTACAATCTATTTTGTTAAGTAGTGAGCAAATCCGTGCGCCTTTAGAGGATCTGCTTTTGCAAGGAATTTAAACTGCTTTTTTGCAATGCTTTTAATATAAAGCAGGTATATTCATAAACTAAAAAGAAGCTACACAGGTGGATGACAAAAGATACGGCCAAGCCACCCTGCTTCCAATCTAACACTGCGACCATGTATAAGCAACCGAGCGACCATTTTCAATTGTTTATTGCAACCATTTCTAAACAAAGAAGGTACACAGGTGGATGACAAAAGATACGACCAAGCCACCCTACTTCTTTATATGCTACCAAGCCACTGAAGAACTGAATATTGTACCTGCAGCTGTTACCAAGACTGTTAAAATGCAAATATCATGTAATTATCTCATACCTGACTGTCTTCCGGGGGTCAGAATCTAGAATTTCCGCCTTTTTTATATTTTGCGACATATGTAGATTTGAAAGGTGAATTGAAATAATTAAAAATCATTTGTTTCTTTGAAAATAACAAGAATTAGTTCATGCTTGCTATCTTCCTGAATTAATGTCATTCTTTCAAAACTTGTTAGTTCATTATGCTATACATAAAAAGCAAATGGTTTCCTGTTATCCATTTTGCCTGAGTAGTGTAATGGTCCAGTTTCCACATGGTCTCTGAACAGTTGGCGTCTACCACAAAGTATTCCTGGAAGATCATGATGATGGATTCTTCTTGTTCCAGGGTTGCATCCTTATGTTTGCTCTGTAAATGAAACATAAGTAGAAACTGGGCAGTATCCTGTAGCATGAGAGCTAAAATGCATAATATGTGTGTGGTTCAAGGTTATTCTAGAAAAGGGAGTCTCAAGGGGAGATAAGCTTCTGACCTTTGACTCTAATTAAATGATTACATCATACTGCAGAGAGTCATGTGACCAATGTGCCATGTGCTTTTCTTGGTCATGTGATTAGTCATTAATCTATTTGTCAATATCTTACTCATATTAAACCTATTTACATTTCAGTATTATCAGCTAATGACAATTGTGTATGTATTTAAACAGCTAAAATGATAACTTATTTTGAATTTATGTGAATAGCCCAACCATAATCTAATTGACTTAATTAAAGATAAATTGCCAATTAATGGCTTAATTGCCAATTAATGGCTTAATTGGCAATAGTAAAAAAGACAACTACCTTGCTGGCTGGCCAAAATAAACTTGGAATATAGCAAAAAACTATATTCTGCTTTACATGACAAATTTGGACCGTCTTAGAGAGCCGTCTCTACTTCGGTACAAGACATGCCGTGATCATAAATCATTAACGCGTAACATATACACCTGCAAATGAGCGAAAATAACCGTTGTCTCCCAAAAGTGAAGGCCGGAAAACTACCCAAATGGGTAAATCAAAATGGCCGATACATTTACTGATACCGCCGGTTCCACATACTTGTTATGTAGAATCCCTGGCTGTTTCTTCTAACAAGAGAATACGTGTAGATCTTTTATCTGGTGTCTATATGATTCATTATTTATGAATAGTTCGACCTGGTATTTTTCACCGAAATCATTCAATAAATAAACTAAGTCACTCTTTATCGATATTTTGGCAAGAAATGCCTTTATCAAGGAAAAACATGAATTTTGAAGCCGCAGCGTACAGCCGCCATAGTGTTATCTTTATTAACCGTAATGATGGCTTTACGAACGTTTGCAATGTTGTGAATTTGAAAATGTCATATTTATTTTCCTTTGCAAGGGCATTTTAAAAATAAAATGACGAAATACTGGTAAAGAGCAACTTTAATTCTTTATTTAATTATTTTCCTCAGGAAAATCTACTTATTCATGCAAAAAATATGAACAAAACAAAACCCACAGATTATGAACACACACAGACACAGACCGATTAAATAACTGTAAAATGATTATAAAATCAAAAAGGTAGATTAGCTATAAAGAATAATAAATAATAAAACTAGTTAACATTAACCTTATGGGCGTTTTTTGATGACTAGAAAACAAAGAAGACCCAGGTCAAATGTTCTTTGCAGGAGCAGTCTGATCAGGGTCTTTTCTGTTTGTTCATACAATATTGTAGCACTGATTCTACGGTCAGTCCGACTAAGACAAACAAGTCTTTCATTTCATATGCCATATAAACTTCAGTCAATACATTTTCGTCACGGGTCATAAACTTGAATGTATTAATATTCATTAGGGTAAGAGTTGAACAACATTTATCATAATTGTTGTTGTTGTTGTTGTTGTATTGGGGTTTACCGTCACTGCGATAGTATTTCAATCATATAGCGACGTCCAGCTAATTACAGGTGGAGGAAGACCCCGAGTACACAGAGGTACCCGGGTAGAACCACCGACCTACCGCAAGCCAGCTGGAAGGCTTCCTCACATGAAAAATCCGAAGTCCCTACCGGGATTCGAACCCACAGAGGTGAGGGGCTGAGAGATTATCATAATTGTACACTAATATAGATAACAGGAAACGAATTTTATACGTTTTCAAGAATATCAAATAGAGATATAAGTTATTTGAGCTATCATGAGTTTCATGAGAAAAGAATTCAAGAAAACATTAGAAACAGATGAGACTTTCTCAAAGTTTATGGTCTTCATCTTAAGGTAATCCATCCATCATAAATCATAATCATGGTCCTTCAAATTCTTTCAAAGACTTCAGTGTAGATTCAAGCATCCATTGACTTGGAGTTATAGGCTCTTTTACTCCAAGTCTATAAAGGCTTGTAATTACTATAAAATTCCCACAATCACTTGATAGACCCTGATCACAATTTAATGATGAATGGATTACCTTAAACAGAAGTTTAAAGCACGATGAGCATGTCGCATAGAGAAAGTATAAACTAGTGTTAATTCAGTAATTTGTAGAAGGGAGAATACTCACACTATTTTATTGAAAGTAACTTCCCTTATATTGTCGTCTGCTTATCATGCAATGACAGTTTATTCATCTGATTTAATCACATGATAAACTAATAAACAACACTGAAAGAGAAGTAAAAAAATACAGTATACTAATATAAATGATGGGTGTGCAAGAAAACCACAACAACAATTACGCGCGCGTACACACACACACACACACACACACACACACACACACACACACACACATTTAAAAAAGAAAACAGCAACAAAACGTACATAAAAATATAACTGACACAGTAGAACAATATAATGGAATTTTTTTTCGCTGGAAATTCGAAAAATATAATTATTATTAATGTCATTTTTAATCGGATCTCAGCTCACATATGCTAGCCTACTTCTCTTGCCATATCATGCTATATTTACAGTGCAGTATAATAACTGACAGAGAAAGATATGTACCAGCTATCAATTCGATATAGATTTGTTTCGTGTTAACTAGACAGACGTACGAGAGGACGTACACAGGTGTGTTTGTGTGTATATGTTAATGTGTAATCACAAGGTATGTTGTCATATATCCTTTCACATGACAAGGAGTATATGTGTTCGTCGAAAAATATTTAAATTTACAACAGGAATATACTTTACCGTGGAACTAAGTGTGGCCAATTAACAGATAAGGTTAGGATTTGATAAATTGGTGTATATTATGTTATCATCGATAGTATTGAAGGTAAATTCGCAGAACTACTGATTGAACTTGGGATTTGAAGCAGAACCTTAATTAGGTTACCTATTGGGAAATTATCTAAGCTGGATGTTACTTGTGAAGAAGAAAAAAAGTTGTGTCGTCAACTTTCTGGTATCGCATCTTTCTAATCATCATAATAATAATCATCATCATCATCATCGCCACCACCACCACCACCACCACCATCATCATCATCATCATCATCATCATCATCATCATTTGATTACTACTGCAGGAGGCATATGAGACTAGCCTGTCGTGTATGACTGTTGTGAGATGTGAAGTGTGACGCTATATGGAACTAGGGACACACGAGAGGGACCACATCTTACGGAACATGGTGGATAGGAAAAGAAGGGTAATGAATTCGAAAGCTTTATTCGCACATGTATATACTGTCCTAAACATGCACTCTCTCTCTCTCTTTCTTTCTCTCTCTCTCTCTCTCTCTCTCTCTTCATTCTACAGTGGCTGAATGGAGCGTTCGCCTCGCGAGCGGGAGATCCTGGCCTCGATCCCTGGCCGCGACATACAGAAGTCGTAAAAATGGTACTGGTATAGGTCCCTTGTTTGTCGCTCAGCATATAAGGGTAGTTCCAGGATTTAATGGCATGGTGTGGGGATAATGTGACTGGGTTTGGTAACATGCCACGTGTCTACGGCGTGATACTGCAGTGTGGCAGCATTATATCTGTCTCAAGTAGACATTGTCTCCAAATGACAGAAATACTCTCCGTGGGACGTTTAACCCAACAAACAAACAGTTCAGTTATAAAGATACGCTAGGTCAGATTTAGTCATCGTTTAGTCTTAGTTTAGTTTAGTTTAAACTTATTTATTTTACGTCGATTGGGAAACAAGTTCTTACAACTTATACTAATCCCTCTCGACGTTTCCTGGGTTGGACCAGTACTTTGCGCCCGGGAAGGTCATAAAGAACTCTTGCCTCCAACGGGGTTCGAACCCACAACCTTCGGATCCGTAATCGGATACGTTACCACTGGACCACGGCGCCTTCGTTTAGTCTTGTTTTGGGGCATCCTTGGCCAAGTGGGTAAAGTTGTTGACTTAACATCATACATATGCGAAAGTCTTTCAGCTCGCTTTTGGTAGGTAGGTGGTTCTACCCAGGTGACAGTGATCGACCATTTCATTCCGAAATGAAACGTAAGCCTACGTAAATCAACGAACACTTCCCGAACACCAGCTGAGATTTTTTCCCAGTCACTGATTGGTCAATTTAAATCAGCGAATTATACCGAGTAATGCCGATCCTTTATTAGCTGGACATATGACTGAAACACTTTTGAGCGACGGTAATTTCTAATGCAACAACAAAATTATATGTACATGCATTAATGCTATATGTCGATTAATGCTAGATATCTACTGTAAAATATTATAATCTCTTTTCAACCACATACAATTTGATTCATTTGAAGGTGTATTGATTGTATCAAAACTATTTCATTTAAGGTATTCCATCCATATTTAATTTGTGATCATGATCCATCAAGTGATCGCGGGAATTTTATAGTAAATGCAAGCCGTTAAAGACTTTGAACAAAAGAGCCATTAACTCCAAGTCACTGGATGCTTGCATATGCACTGAAGTCGTTTTATGCAGTTAAAGGACCATGATTATACTTTAATGATGGATAGATTCTATTCTTTTCTCCTTGCTATCTTATCCTGTGACCATACCTGTATTGTGACACCTTAAGCACTGAAAATCACGTATCTACATTTACATCTTATAAGTTATGTAAATGACATTATTATTATTAAGGTATTCGAAACGGTTTATTAATAAACCTCTCTTCAGGTAAGACCTGTATGCGTGATATTAATAAGTAGACATACTGGGTAAACTTGATGGTCCTGTACACAATGTCTTTAAAACGTGAGTCGGTAGACGTGTTCACTGCATGTTATTAATTAGAAGAAAATCTATGAGATCATTTTAACATAATAACTTGATATAACCATGCTTAAATTTATTGAAATGCCGAGTAAAGATGTTAGAGTTTGTATCCAAAGGAAAAAGAAATGAGATTTGAACACGGATCGCAGGATGTTCACCATTACACGACGGGGCCAGCTGGTGTTAGTACGATATTATTAAATGGTGGTGTTGACCATTATACCACGGAACCGATATGTACATATATATCAACATTAAAATTTATTAGTAATATTCGTATTACTATTATGCAGATAGTCTGTGCGCACAATAAAATTGAACATTTATATCATAAAATGTGCATTGGAGGTTTCTATAGCAAAACAGCTAAAAGATCGACGTTATATCACGTCCGACTTAAAATTTGTTTGATACTTTATTATTTAAGATAAAAGATATTGCAACAGACTTTCTTGTTTCTAATTGTTTAATTAAATAACAAATGCAAACTATTTAATGTAATTTGTAGGATAAGCAATACTATTAGAGTATGTTGCAAAAATTCAAGGTCCCGCCGAGACTTGAATTCGGATCGCAGGATTCAGAGTCCTGAGTGCTAAGGACCAGTTGCTCGTAATTATGTTAGTACGTTATTAGTAAGCGACGATGGATAGGTAAAGTTGCTTGCTTTTAACGTCCCATCAACTGTATATCATTCAATTTGGAACTTATTTAACACGAGACGCAGTGCCTCAGTACGATATCACGCCGTGATACCGCTTCCGACGTTAGGTCAGCTAGTCCTATATGCTGAGCGTCAAACACCACATGTAAGTATGTCAAGGCCGGAACTCGAACCCACAATCCCCGGTTACGAGCAAACATTCTAACCACGGCACCATTGGAGCCAAATATGTATGAACTGGTAATGGTGGATGGATGGAATTAAATTGTTTCTCATTGATGTTTTAGATTTTTCTAAATGGCACGGTTTGCAAATAGATGGACGGACAGACGGACAAAAACATAACAATGTATGCCTATTACCTGCTTTATTATTTCCAGTTTGAGCTCTCCATATCAGAGCGGGCGGACGGCGAGGAGCTGGACTGCAAGCCTAATGGCGCACATTTCCAGACGACATTTGGCCTCGTGCTCTCGTGCATGGGCTGTATGGTGGGCACGGGTAACATATGGCGCTTTCCGAGAATCGTGGCCAACAACAGTGACGAGAACGGTAGTGACGTCATATGTCTGTTTTCTTGTCTGTGTCTCTGTGTGTGCCTATCTGTTCTTGTCATCTTGTCAGTATAATCGTGTTTTTTTTGTGTGTATTTGTGCATACGCATAAGCTAGTTTCATAGACTTAATAACCTGACAGAGATCCGTAACTCAGGTATAAGTTAAGAGCAAATCACGAGAAGCTTTCATTTAAAGTACGTGTACGATCATGCGACCGCGAGATAACACGAGATTTGTGAAACTGAAAGTAGCCGCCATTTGCAATAATAGAAAATAGCAGTCTCTTTAAAATCATATCATAATTTCCGCTCCTCTACTATCCGCGCCAGTTAGCATACTGAATCTGATTTTAATGAGACTGAGACAACAGTGTTATAGGATTATTCCGTCTTATTCTGTCTTAGTGTCAAAAACCACGATGATCATCTATAACATAATGTGCACGTGAAGAGCATGGTATATGGTCTTAAGACAACTTCATAGCTGACTGTAAGCTACCGGCTGCATACGGCAGCTACAAGTAAAAATTGATTAAGGACTGGAAGGGAAACTTTTCAGGGATGAAATAATTCAACTAATAACAAAAAAAAATCTTTGCAAATATTTCGGCAAATATTGCCTACATGTCGAAAAAAAATGAAAATAATGTTCCAGCGTTTATGTTTGTACTGCCGCATTTTTAAATGTATTTTTCCTCTTCATAATGGCTTTTTTTTTGTTCGGAGTGACTTTGTGTATCTACGAGTATTTAAGTATAAGCATATATGCCGATCCCGGTTGCCGAATGGCGAGAACGTCCGCTCTGGAATCTCGAGGTCGTGGGTTCGATGCCCGGCCGCGACATGCCAAAGTCGTAAAAAAATTGTACTGGTATAGATCCCTTGCATATAAAGTTATTTCCAGGACCGGTTTGCCCGGTGTCAGAAAAATGGGACTGGGTATCTACAGCGTGATGCTGCACTGTGCCAGCACTACCTCTGTCTACATGGTCTACAAATGACTCAAATACTGTCGATGGGACGTTGAAACCAACAATCAAACAATCTAGCGTATATTTTGACGGCGATTAGCCGTCTTATGCTGAAGAACGAAATCAGGCCTTGCTAATTTGCATATTTTCCACAACAATTTTAACTGTACCTCTCCGCGCTTAGTGCGGATCCATGCAATACGATTCTGCACTAACGAATACGAGTGGAATATGTTACACAGACGTTTAAATCATAACCGTAACCGCTTTTAGTGTGTTATTGTTTGTTAACATGTTTTCTTTTGCCATTATTTTGCATTGGAAGCATCAATTATAAGCGTGAAAAAAATATCCGTGACATTTCTTAACCAGAACAGCAACCCATCTTACGTATATGAAGATCTACTCCTGTAAAAAGAAAAAATAGTGCTCCGTATGTATGTAATTGACCTAAAGTAGTCCACACAATATTTTGCATGATGGCGAGTTAGGTTCCTCCCAGGGCATAGATAGGCAAACATTCTAGTATCTTAAATAATCAAATACCTGGTCAATTTCTACATATACAAAACAACAGATAGAATTCGCTAGCACTAGAGAAAGAGAATGACCTACTTACGTATGCAGCTCTTTATGAATGAAAGGTTCATGACCTTTACTCCGGATTATTATGTTACAAACAGAAATTCTGTAGCAACAGCGGGTGGAGTTTTTGTCGTCATGTGACTGTTTCAATAACTTCAGAAACTCTGGGTTTATAATGTTAATTATCCCGTCGCCGTCTCTCAGCGCATTGTGCGCTTTGATAATATCAATACATCATCCTCGTAATTCAAGCTAATTTCGATAGAAAGCTAGATCGATGTGAATTGAAAACGAATGTAAATAAATCGATTTTATCTATCTAAAAATAACGATAAAAGGAATAAAAAGTCATCAATAAATTGTCCGAACAAGGCACCAACTTTGACATAAAAACAAATTACTTTAATGGTTAACGTACTTTATTATTAATTTTCATTGCTCATATCAATTAAAAATATACTGAGTTTTTCTTAAACTTATTGCTGATAAAATCAAATACAAATCGTATGTATGTCTCTCATCTGACCGCAGATCTTTTCTGATTGATACTGTCTGTAAAGCACCTGAAGGCATCTGCAAGGTGTTAAGCGTCTCAACGATAACTCGTTCAAATCCCGTTCACCTGTTTATTTTTTGTGTGTTTTTTTTTCGTCACGAACAAAAACGTTATTTTCGGACCGTTTCATATGTCTGTCCGGTTATTATGTCTGTAGTCTGTTTGAGTTGTTACGATTTAGTTAGTTTTATTATTTTGTTTGCTGCCTTTCTTTTTCCCGCGAGTTGTCCATGTCATTTATCTCTGATTTATCTGTCTGTCTTTCTGTCTGTGTTTTTGTAAGTCTTTGAATTTGTCCGTGTATTTATCTTAAACCTTACATATGTGTAGTTCTGTTTTCGACCAATCACATTTCAGCATTCATTAAGCTCGACCAATCACATTTCAGCATTCAGCAAACACGACCAATCACATTTCAGCATTCAGTTAGCTCGACCAATCACATTTCTGCATTTAATAAGCTTGACCAATCACATTTCTGCACTCGGTATTTTCGACCAATTGTAGGCGGGCTGGTGTTCCTGATCGTCTGGATCCTATTCCTGTTTTTCTGGTCCAGCCCCATACTGATGCTGGAATACGGCACAGGCAGGTACTCCAAGAAGGCGGTGCTTGGCTCCTTCCGGGACTTCCTCGGGGACAACCACATGTGGTGTGGGGCGTGGATAACCATGGTGACGTTTTGCATCAGGTGTGTACTCCATTAGGCATACATCTCGATACTCGATACATATAGTCTGGGATCCTATATATAAAGACTCCCTGGTTTAGTTCAAATAATTGACTTACCGGTACTTAGAATTTAGTTATATTCTGAGAGTTTATTACAGTGTATTAAACCAGTACTCTGCATTGTCTGAGTGATAATTAAAATAGGTATTATAGGTTTGTGACTGAAATCAGATGAAGTTTGACTCCATCCACCCCATTCTTGAGACCATTTCAGCCTCTTTAAAACTTTACGGTGTGCGTACGTATCGATATTGTTTTGTAATGTAAAGTTTATTCGTTTTAGCCTTTCACATCCTATCTGTTATTACTTTTGATATGATGATGATGAATTCACCAGATTCTATCAATTACAGCAACAGCAATATTTGCCGGGAAGCAATAGACTTTTCGCCATTCGTACGCGCGCACATGAGCGTATTCAGACAAGTACGAGCATAGCATTTGGAAACGTGATTAGACATATTAAAACAGTGTATGATGCAGTTAATGAATAATTCCTACGCCATTAAAGTCAACCAGTTTGGGCCTATATATGTATTCATGTAAATGCACAATGTTGTGTTTCTCGTGGCAAAGCTGAAATTAAAAATAAAGATAGACGTAGATAGATACATGTAGTTATATATCTAAGTATTATAAAAAAAATGTATTATTTGTTTCGTTATTGTATATGAAACTTACATTAATGCTGAAAGTAACATTGCCATTCTTCCATTCATTTTCATTATACATGTATAAAAATATTAAAAACACTGAGATAACTTCGTACATGTATTTTATTTACATTTTCATGGTCTTATGCATTTATTTCAATTCAATATTATGCTTGTACTTACACGGCCTGAAACATAAAAAATACAGGGAATATTCTGAAAGCATTTTCAATGCTTTTCAAAAAACAATTTTCTTGCAAGGTATGATCAGTTGCAAAAGAGGTGCACTCTCCGGTTTTGGTTAAAGCGACCCATCCATCATTAAATTGTGATCATGGTCCACAAATGATCATGGGTATTTCAAAGTAAATGTAAGCCTTTCATAGATTTTGAGCAAAATGACCTATCACTCCATGTCCATGGATGTTTGCATTTGCACTGTAGTCTTTTAAATCATGATTATGATTTAATGTTGGATGGATTACCTTAATATAATGTACTATTGATTATATCCTATTGATAGATAGATATTTCCCATTTTAAAATGTTGCATGACTTAAAATGTCGATACGACGTTAACATGCACAACGTGCTATAAAGATTTATCTCCCTTCGATATTTTAGCAACTGAAGATAATTCTGATAAGACATAAGTCCTATAACATCAATGTTTCTACCCCGTGTATCCATGAATACAAACGTCAGTGTCGTCATACCACGTGGTATTCAGCATCATTTTAAGCTACCCCAAGGAACAAAATTTGCCTCGATTCGGAAAAAAAAAATGCTAAATTTTATTTCTTTACCAATTTTACTTGGATATAGCACATGCAAAGCGGAAAATTTTGAAAGACCCCAATGATTCTTATGTCAGATGTACAGTATTTCCTAAAATTCAGGAAAACATTATAAATGATGTGCTTTTTGTGATAGCAAACTATAACTCATGAACTCTGAAGGTTTTCCCGAATCTTTGAATCGAGGCAAAATTATACTACTCGTAATAGCTTAAAATGACGCATGTACCAGGTGGTATGGCAACACTTATTTGTACAGGTCTTCAAAAAAGTTTTTATTTATTTATTTTAAGGCAAAACACTGGCATTTTTTGAAATTGCATTTCAGTTCCTTCTACTCCGTGGTACTAGGCTGGTGCCTGTACTACTGTGGCTACTACATGGTGAATAGTCTACCGAGTGACGAGAACCAGTCGAGAGCTACCTTCCGTGATTTTGCGGAAGTAGGTGGCGCTTTTAATTTTTCTTTGTAACGAACATATAACAGCTTCTACCAAATCATGAAGTTCATATTCCTTGTATAACATCTACTCCATATAAACCGATAAATTATACATCAACAACAACAACATTGATTATTATTTTCGTTGACATTAAATTTAATTGAATTTACTTATACGTCTTTTCTTGGATATATATCTTTTTTTTTCATGTTTTAAAAATTCTTGGGGTCTACTATACGAACGATTTTTCAACAATCTATAAAATCGACGGAAATAATATCCTCCTAAAAATTAATTATAGTAATTATGCATTTATAGATGTTCTAAAATAAAACAAACCTGTTGTACAAACGTAATGCCATCCACGTTTTTCTTTCAGGATAGCTACTGGCCAGTTTTAACCCATTTCTGTGCGGTGCTGGTTGCCGGCCTGTGTGTTACAAAGGGCGTTAAGACTATTGAGAAAGTCAGCATAGTGCTGGTACCCTGCCTCCTGGCCATTGTGTTGTTCACATTCGTCTGGTCTCTAACTCGGGAATACGCCGATGCCGGAATCAAGTTCTTGTTTACTCCAAGCTGGAGTAAGATTATTTTTTATGGCAATGTCTGAATTATGTCTAATCTATTCATCCAAACCCCTGTCAAAGATCACCCGTATTAAACCGCCAACCTGTATAAAATAAAACACAAAAAGAAAAATAAATTTAATTGTTAGTTAATCCTGGTAAATACATGTATACCGATCGTTATCTAATATTAACATATATTTCAATCTTTTTTATACTTCTATTTTTAGAATCATTCGGAGAACCTCGGCTTTGGGTGGACGCTGTCAGCCAGAATGCGTTTGATACGGGGGCCGGGATGGGTATAATGATTCCGTACTCGTCCTACATGACCCGCAAGAACAGCATCGTCAAGTACGGCTACATCATACCCGCTGCCAACAATCTTATCAGGTATGCATCTTCCTTCAGCTTTTTAATCTGTTGACCCATATCGCCATCGTCGGACTCCCCCGCTACTCTCCTTATTGTTTGGAGAGTAACGTAACCCTAAAAATGTCTAAGCTGCATATTGAAAGTAACATAAACTGTTTACTTTACATGTGAATTCTATTTAATATGTATTTCGTAAAAAATCTGTTTTTTTGTTTTTGTTTTTTGTTTTTTGATAAAAGCTCGGGAAAATGATTTTAAGGTTAAGTTTACATGGCTATCAACAGACCCGCTTCAATCCCTGTTAAAAATTCAGTTTTGGCTCGGAGACTAAAATTCAGATTTCTCGAGAGGCGATTTTCTGAGCACCATGCATTTTTCGAAATACACCCGGTCAGTGTGCGGAGAAATGAAAAGCTGGAGTAAGTACCCTCGTTTTCGAATTTCCCGATTTTCGAACATTTCATTTTCCGACCAATCCTCGATTTATCGCAATTTTACTGTATATATAGATGGAAATGTGTCTTCTTCCTTTATTTTATTGGGCTCGTCCATATTTTACTAGTTTAATTTGCGGTATCACGGTATTCGGGACGGTGTTCTCAACGCTGATTCTTAGCCGGCCTCACTACACGCAGGCGGATATCGTGAACATCATCCGGGACAGTGGACCCGCCAGTACAGGCCTTACCTTCATCTGGTAAGTAGAGAGAGAGAGAGAGAGAGAGAGAGAGAGAGAGAGAGAGAGAGAGGGGGGGGGGGGGTAAAAAAGTTAAAGATATTACGGCTTTTTTTGTTAAATTAAAGGAAACAAATAGAATGATAAAACAAACATCGATTATTTGAAAGAAAACAGATTAGGGGTCTGGTGCTTAAGAGAATATTAAAAGGAAGGTTGGTTCGCTATAGCACCAGACCCTAAATGGTGTAAGACAAACGTGGATTGGTTGAAATAGAACAAATGATGTTAGGCAATCGTGGATTGGTTGAAGGAAAAAAGTTTTATTTTTTAAGGCATACAGTACAAGATTATAGGATCACACAACTTATTATGCTAACGACTGCCTATTTTGCTTCACCTTACTTGTCAGACTTTAAATGCTTGGTTAAATATAGCACTTTGCCGTTTTAAAGATATTGATAAACTTTACTTGTTTACACTAATTCGACCGACCCTTTTTTTGTACCGACCCTAAACTTTTCTTCCTAGTATCCGGGTTATCACGGTTGCGAAACATATTTTTTCGTCACAACCTCTAAAACAATAAGGACCCTCCCCCCCCCCCAAAAAAAAAAAAAAAAAAAAAAAAAATAATAATAAAAAAATAAAAAACGTTTTGCAAATACAAATAAGAGCATGTGTTCTTTATTTGGGTAAGCAAAATCTAAATCAGATTTAACACATTCGTCTCCATGTCATAAATCAAGTTAATTGCTTATCGATGCTAACCGATAATACTTGCTTTTTGGTCTTTGTAAGAACGACATTTTTTCATTGGTCCAAAGCATCATGATGTAACGAATGGGCGTGCTGCCTTTTAAATGATAGATGGCGGGTGAATGTTATCAAATCATCCAAACGGCGATATATGGAGAGTAACGGAATAAGTGTCACTTGTTAGGTGGGGATCCCTGCGTTTGCTTTATTTTCCATAGCTGATATGTTTTAAAATAACGCCGAAGATAGTTCTCGTTATTTTTAGGCCATACACACTGATTGCTTCGTAGCAAATGCTAGGATTAACTCCTGCTATGTATCTAAGTTTTTGGTTATTTTTTTAGGATACCCGTGCTTTTTGAGACGATCGGGGGTTTCGGGCGGGTGTTGTCCATACTGTTTTTTCTGTCTCTGGCGTTCGCCGGAGTGACCTCCCTTATGTCGAACATCGAGCTCGTCACCCAGACGCTTGAGGACTTTGGCTGTACGTATCTACATTTTCAACTCTATAAGATTCTGTTTCCCAATTAAAGTTAAATAAATGAATTAAAACTAACTCCATACTCATTACACTGGCATCGCCAATGTATCTCTGCCGCAAAGTATCAAGGGAAGTAACTGCTGCGGGGAAATTGTTTCAACTCATAATTTGATTTTCTCCCAATGTGTGTGACAATGCATTCGACTGGTATTTACTAATAATTGATAGTGCTGTAAAATAGTGCTATTATTCTTCTTTTGAAAGGAAAACAAGTTTTAAGAATTGCATATTGCGGTTTATAAAATTGTTTGACAATATTAGGCCAACCGTTAACAAAAATGATGAAATGATCAAAATGACTACATAATACTGGTACACTATTATGTTTTTCTTTTAATTACCTTTTTTATTCTTTTCAGTACACCGCAGATTCGGGATGCCTTTGACTATATGTTTAGTATTTGGTGTAGGTTTACCTTCAGCAATGAACATCAACGTGTTGACCAATCAGGTACCTTGTTACAAAAACATCTTTGTACGCAAAATATGATTGGACATTGGGTAACCAATTAAATATTAACTTACAAGTCAGTCAGTAATATTTCACTTTGCTGTTTATACACAAAATGTAAGACCATATTTTAAATAGCTACTACATCTAATACTCGTATTGCATGAATGGCCGATGGAAAGAAATGTACGAGAAAAGAAGACTCGTAGATATATTTTTTCATTAATTATTTTTTTGTAAAAGCTTGACATAGTGCCACCTGTATGTGTGATTTTCAAATATATTTGCCTCATTGAGACGATATATTCAAAGTCAAGGTCAGAGGTAAAATGTGAACATTAGGTTGCAGGCTCGACATATTGTCCTTGAGCACCTAGTTAAACATTTAGGCATTTCAAGAAATTTAGACAAACATTCTGTTGGACTAGTACATAACGCCTGAAATATTGAAATAAGTTTTACATCAGGCAAGTTTTCAACCTACGACCTCTGATCCCAAGTCATGAATTTTACATCGACTCATGTAATAACAGAATCCCTATACCATTCATATCACAGGACTTTGTGTGGGGATTCGCACTCGTGGTGAACGGTATGATGTTGATGTACATGGTGACCAGGTTCGGGGTTCGATTGTTCCGGGAGCAGGTAGTCAACAGGTACAGTGAGAACGACTGGCGGCTGACCATCGTCTGGGAGGTCATAATCAGGTAAAAGCGACCCCTGGTATCTTATTTCCATATTTCAAGGGTCAATCTGTAATTTTACCATCGCAAGTTACTGTGCGAGTCAGGGTGCCTGATTGGTTAGAGCGTCCATCCCGTGACAATGAGGTGGTCGGTTCGATCCCTGGCATCAATATACAAAATTGTTAAAATGGTCACTGGTATAGTCCCCTTGCGTCTGTCGCTCAGTACATAAAGGTGTTCCAGGACTGGTTGGCCCAGTGTCAGGATGATGTGACTGGATTTGGTATCATGTGGCCTGGGACAGCAGAGGCTGTCAGTAAATCTAGCTCAAGTGGACATTAGTCTCCAAATGACCAAAATTCTGTCGGTGGGGCGTTAAATCCAAACAAACAATTTTCTGTATGAGCATTTAGTGTTATTGTGTTCGTCAGCTTTGATAAGCTTTCTGTAGTTATATACACATTGTGACGTAATGTGACCAATCAAAATACAGCTTACATCAAGACTGCTCTTTAGTTTGTAGAAATTAATTTTGAACAACAAGAAACTAGTTAACTCCATTAACATTTTGAATACATCTTTATTACAGAGTGATCGCCCCTATCGAGGCGGTGGCGCTGATCGCTTGGTGGGCGGTTGATCTGATTGACTCTGACGCCGGCGACGGGGAAAAGTGGTACGAGTTTGGACGGGAAACACTTGTCATGACGCTTACTCAGGTAGATCGTCAATAGACTATTCTAGTAAATATTAACAATCTAACAGAATTACAAGTACATGTATTGTATATTTATGATTGTACATGTACTATCTTTTCAAAAGCCAGATTGCAAGGGGCGGTTCTCCGAACACCATGTTAATCCGAGATCTTTTTTCAGTTCCGGAGAGAAAAATATCTAAAAAAGGTACTCTTCACGATTATCCAATTAATTTCTCCCTGTTAGTTCTTGGATAACCGCAATTTTACTGTAGGAATACCACATTTATTGAATCTCAATTACTGAATTATGGTCCATTTTATTGTTTGCTTAACTTGCAGTGGATCGGCCTGATGTTTGTCCTCGTGGTGGCAAATGTTATATACCTCACGTGTTCAAGCGGCAGACGAGACAGCTACGAGGTGCAGCCATTATTAACTCCCAAGAATGCATTGCGAGCGGCTTCTTCCAATAACACGGTCCGGGATCTGGACGGCTCCTTGAAAGAATTGCGGTTGTGATATAAGCATTAAGATTATCTCCCTTTTATTTTGAGTGAACATTCATTGTGATATTTATTTCAAAATACAATATGCCTCGGACCAAATATTTGCATTGTTTGTCTAATTTGATATTCATTTTGAAAGTACGTGTACATGTATATTTTCATGACATTATAGGAGATTGCTTGCAACCCAAACATGATAGATATAGATATATCTGTATAAATAAAATAAATTATTAAGATTAATAAAAAGTGGAGTGAACGCTTTCCTTTGCTACTGAGTGTAATATAAACAAAGAGATTTGTAACATTCGAGGAAGTGATTAAAACCAAGTCATTTGATACATTTGCTTTTAAGGAAGCCATATAGGCTGTTTGTTCTTTCTGCTGAAATGAATAAAATTCATTTTTTTACCGAAACATTTAATTAACAGCAGCAATCTGCAATATTTTTTACAATCTTCAAAGACTAGTTTCTACGTGTATAGTGTCTACCGTAATATTCGACCAAGAAAATGCATTTTCATTTCACAAATTATTTAAAGATTATCTACTTACCAAATAAATGTATAGTTAACGTTATATGCTGTTTGTGCAAAAAATACATATCATAGAAGATTCTAACGGCCTTTTAAAACTATAAAATAAAAATGACTTATCCCGGTCGCGGCGAGAGTATACGAGATTTCCCTTCATAGGCTTATTTAAGTAGCGCATCTCTTGGTTTCAGGTCGTTCGTAAAAAGTATGGTGAAACACGTTCTTAAGTTTGTAAGTATCACACAGCGTTTATTGATGGAATTGGCGCCTTGTGGCCTCAGAGAGTTGTCGGCCTTGGCCTAGATAATGGCACATCTATTAAAAAATAGACATTAATTTCCAATATATTGAATCATTATTGCACTTATACTAATTGAAGGACAAATAAAGGAGACTTTTTCATTAATGTTTGGACGCAGGAATTTCTTTAAAAAATATCAGCTTTTGACCATTTTCTCCGCGCGTTCATTTATATAGGAAAAACTCATATTATAAAAATATATGAAAAAAGTGAGTTTCATACAAAATAACAAATACACATTTTTTGTTTGTTTTATTACTTTAATTTTCTTCATATTCATGTATGTATTTTAAATTTACATGCATAAACTATTTTTAGTACATAATATTTTCATGTGGAAAATTGAAATTTTTTATTGAATGTTTTGTAGCGTTATTATGTATAATGAATGATTTTGTCAAAATATATTATGAAATAAATACTGTAAACAAAGATTAATGCTGCAAATACAGTCATGTTGAGATTCTCAAGGTCGGGCGGGCAATAAATTAATCCGAAAAATCGTCACTTCCGAAAAATCGTTCTAGTCACCTAATTTAATATAAAACAGAAAAGTACCAAAGGAACATAGCCTCAATCTCAACATTTCGGCCAGTATCAACGAATCGACACATTGAGGAATTGCTAAATAACTTTCTGTGTAGAAACCATCAAACCCCTAACGTTTATGCACAAAATTAACTTTTCAACGTTTTATGGCAATTCCATTCTCAGCTGGTTTCGCACCTTAAAATTATGTTGGTTCAATTTGTATAGCATTTCACAATAACACACATACCGCGCTACTGTCAGTTAGGTACACAATCGTCGAGTAACCGCCCATAGGTTAAACAATCGCAGAGTTACCTCCAATAAATAAATGCTGAGTTACCACTTACATGTAGACTTTTGCTCAATTACCGCCAATCAGGTAACACATACCGAGTTATATCCATAAAGGAAATACCTAGTTCCAATAATAAAGTAAACAAATGCTGAGAAATCACCTTAAAGTCAACAAAAGCCGAGGGGAACATATGCCGAGTTACCTCCCATAAGGTACGCAACAAAGTCTCGTTCCAACCCATAAGCAGGTGCCCCTTCGTGCGACTATGCACAGATGAATTCACGAGTGCAAGTTACTATTTTTGGGTCAGCCAGAACGACAATAACCATACAATGACGTGTTACAGAATACAGAAAATATTCATGTCACTGATTGAATTTGTAATTTTTATTCTTTCATGTATTAATTTGGATTCCATCTTTCAAAATACATTGACCAATAAAGTGATGGAACTAATTACGGTTTATTAATTAATTACGTTTTATTAATTAATTACGGTTGTTGGAATGTTACATACAAATAGAATATTGTAAAATCGAGTGATCTATCTTACATATAAAACTGCATTTGTTTATACAGTCATTTATAATTAAATTAAGTATATCAATAAATTGTGAAATAAATTAAGTGTATAAAGGATGTCATACAATACATATTTATTTATCAAAATAGTTTTGTGTTTAGATAAAAATGATAAACGTATAAAATACATCGATTTATTCAGAAGGACCACCAGACATCTGAATGTTGTGTTCAGACTTGAGGTAGGGGCAATATCATTTCCCAGAATTCCAAGCAGTAAAATTGGTCCAACTCAGAAACTGTCGCGGTGAGGGACTTAGTATCAGTGCTCGTTTTCACGATCGACGATAAAACTAAGTTTACATGTATAAAGGTTTGAGTCCGATGATGTGAACAGACTTGGTAGGTGTCCACTATGCCATGTTACATACCAAATATCTAAACTCCAGGCCTTATGGTTTCTAATAAGAATATTTTTCTCTTTTTCTATATAAGTCTATGTAAAATCAGGTGACCCATGGTGTGGGCAGTTTTGACCCAAGGGTCATGATTTGAACAAATTTGGTAGAGGTCTACTAGGCCATGTTAAACTGAACCCACTTACGAATGGGTGTTTGCAAAGTACTGGTCCAACCCATAAACTGTCGCTGAGAGTAATTAAATCATCAGAACTTTGCACATTTGATTTTACATGTAAAACTTAGTTAAGAATTAGCATGTAAAGTTTTGGTCCAGTGAACTGGACAAAATCAGAATTATTTCGAATAGATGTATCTTCATGCTTTTGAAAAGAACTGGTCCAGTCCACAAACCCTCATCAAAAGGAACTTGTTAAGATAAGTTTAGAATTATTATTTTGATAAATGTCAAGTCCAGTGAATTAAAAAAAAAAGAATAAAAAAGAAAAAAGAAATCGCCTGCTTTTTGGCGCCATTTTGCATAGTAGGGATGCACCATCATGTCACAGGAGCGTGGGAAATATGTACAAACCGGAAGTACTGAAAAAATCTTCTTCAAAAGTGTCAACTGCAGGTGCCCAATGTTAACGCTTTCCGCCTTATTATCGTATGACTGTTTCCTTTTTCCAACGACCTTTATGGGTCACTACTTCATCAGATTGCACGAAAACAATTTGTATCTCTTAAACACAACCAACAACTCAAAGGTACTGAAGAGGGCCGGTTATGTAAGTATTTGAAGGTCAACATTTGAATTCCAACTTCGACATTGATTCAGTGATCTTTATATATGAGAGTGTTTGCTTGGTTGGGTTAAAAAGTCCCACAGAGTGAATTTAAGTCATTGAGGACGTTGTCTACATAAAAAAAGATCTAGTGCCCTTATCACTTCAGAATCACGTGACAAGATTCCACACCCATTCACCCATTCACATTATCCTGACATTAGGTCAACCAGCCCGGGAACTCTCCTACGTGCTGAGCGCCAGATATAAAGAATATGTAAAAGTACCGTTTTTAGCACAATTATAGTATGTCGCGGTTGGTGATCCTAGTGATCATATCCTCTACACCATCGTCGAAAAACCAAGGTTCGCTCAATACTCTTTGCTTCTTAATCGACCGTGGGATATTTGGTTAGCAAAACTTCGTACTCATAAATTAATGATTAGGCATTTCATCTGATCCGTGTCAGAGACAGCACGGCGACAGCAGGGATCATTTGACCAATGAAACTGCGCGGGATTTTGAAATTTATCTTCGTTCTTCCATGTAGAGCTGACGTCACACTCCTCGCCTAAGCGTTGCGGTTCATCCTGCGGGAACAATAAGTCAGAGTTTGCTTTTGAAATTTTCAACGAAGAGTATTCAAAATACTATGCGTTATTTCATAGGTCAGCAAGAAGCTGATTAATATTCATGAAAACGAAGTTTTGCCAGCTAAAAATCCCACGGTATATACAGAAGTCATAACGGAATATATACCGTGGGTTTTCGATGATGCCAATATAGCATGACTTTTGGTACACACCATGGTCACGTGGTTGTGATTGATGCGGAACCAATCCACTACGCCGGAGTTTTGGCCGAAAGAAGATATCGATCGCTCAGGCGTGGGTATCCGACGATGGATTTAAGTAGTTCCTAATTGTATACCTCGTTACCATATACAATAATTATATATTTTTGAACGTGTGCAACTTACTTACAAGGAAAATGTAAATATAATGCCCAAAATAGTATTTTGTGAATACGCTTAATGTGACCTCATTTTTTTAACATTTATGCAGACACCCATAATGTACATTATGAAGACAAGGGAAAAGGTTGTCTGACCCCATCATACTTAAGACTGGGGAATAAATGAGCTACGAGTGTACTGAAAATTATTTTAAAAGAAGGGGAAAAGGTTGTATTTTTTCATATCTTTTACATAGTTCGTTCTTCTCTATTCATAAAATGCTTTCAATTATAATGGGACGGGGTATCTTTCAGCGGATGATCCTATTAATGTACGATTACTTCAATTGTAGAACAGAACGGAACAGAACAGAATAGAACAAAACAGAACGGAACAGAACTTTATAACCGAACTACATTCTGGTTCAAACATTATCAACACACGAGAAAGTAGTCCATACTGTTCTCCGTAAGCAATGTCAATGAGAAGAATTTTTTTTGAGATTTTATTTTTCTATTTGATGTGGCTTTCTTGTGACCCAGTTTAAAGAATTATACTTGGATTGGACCAGTACTCTGCGTCTAGATTGAAAAATGGATAGAGACCCGACATGAATAGATAGATATGTGATAGCACAGTGAATGAATGAAAAAATAAATAAATTGAAAAATAAATAAATATTGCTTGTATGTGCCCGGTACTTGTTTGAAGAGTTTCCACAAGGGGCTGCCTTCCACTGGTGTTAAGATAAGCTGATTTTTTAACGAGATAACTCATCTTCCTATCTTTTAATTATGTAAATTTAATTGCCTCAAGTGGTCACTTGACGCGATGTGTATTTAATCTTATCATTGTCAAAAAACGACACAATGCCATTGTTCAAATAATGACGCATTTGTAAGGCCTCATTGAATTATTTCCTAAAACATTTAAGTTCACTCTTTACCAATATCGAGGCAAAACTAGCCAGAACAGAACAGAACAGCACTTTATTTCATCCCAGGTATACTTTAAGTAATACAGCATGGGGAACAGTATAATACAATCTTATAAAGATGATTTGATTCCCGGTCTGATGAACAATTTTAACTCAAACTAATACCTTATATATTTCACAAAAGATGACAAAAACAAAAACCAAAAAAAACCGTGTACAATGTGTTATATAAAATGCAGTAGAGTGGGGGGGGGGGGGGCAATACAAAATATATATTGAATATGAAATATATTTATCATTGCTGCAAAAAAGTGAATGAATAAATGTATGTATGTATGTATGTATGTATGAATGAATGAACGAACGAACGAATTAATTAATTAATTAATAATCAATCAATTAATCAACCAACTAATTAATTAATTAATTATTAATTAATTAATCAACCAACTAATTAATGACGGCCACCGATCAGATATATTAGTAAATATATTTTGAATTTGAGTTATATAATAACATTTAAGATGAATGTAATTCACTCAATATCACACGAAATACATGAAAATACATAAATAGCTTATATAAATCATGTTATTAAAGAGAAGCAATTACATATATATTATTAGACAAAAATACTTAAGGTTGTTTATTAATGGTAAGATACGATATTAGGAATCCTTCTCTGTCAAGGAAAAACATGCATTTTAAAGCCAATATATTGTAAACGTTCGTAAAGTGTTTGAACAATATTGAGCAATATGGCTACTGTGCAAACTATTACAAATTTTGTTGACATTGATAAAATTTGTCATTAATTGTTGAATTATTTACCTCTGAAATATCAACATATCTATAAATTGCTTTATCGAATTAAATACAGCAACACTGTAAATTAGCTTAACATTTCTTATGTCATTGTATAGTGTTTGTATTGGTCTAAATTAATTTCATTCCAATGCTGTTTTATAATGGATATGCTACCAATATACGACAATTGTGTATATGTGTATATCTTTTTGAATTACGTTTTGCTTAACCCTTTAAACTTCCCCTTACGTTTCGTTTCGGTAAGGGAGGTAATCCAGGGTGCATTTATCGGATATACCTTTGAAATTTTTTTACTATAATTATTATATATTTCATATTTTGAAAATTATTTTATATATATATTTTCCTTGTTTCTTGACAAGAGAACCTCCATGGTACATACAATTTTGCTAACATGCATTTAAGAGAACAATTTTGTTCAGTTCATTATTACTACATTTATCTTAAATAACAAGTTAATCTTTGTGATTACGATCGAATGTACTTGTAGATTATCACAAATCTGTAATTAAAAGCATAAAAATATTTTTTGAAAAAAAGAAAAAAGGAAGAAAAACAACAACTAAAATATATGCATATTTTGTGTGTGTGCGCGTGTGTGTGTGTGTGTGTGTGGGGGGGGGGGGGGGGGTGCTTACCTATTATGTGGTTCATCCTCTATGACAAGAAATTGTTTTTATTGTATGTGACCAAATGGATTATGTGGTTACTTTATTTATATTGACTATGTACATTGTACACGTCGAAAAAATAAAGCTTTGTATCTTGTATCTTGTCACCATTGATAATGACGACGACAACAACAACAACAGCAACAACGATACTACTCCTAATATCGAACAAATAATTATAAATAATAAAAGGAGGCAGTCACCATTTAACCTTTTCCCTCATATAGACTCATTTTGACGCACTCAATAGGCACCACATAAAGCCTGATCTGCAGAAAACCACAGTTAAACCTTACCAAATTTAATTACAAAATCCTCATTTCCAGACCACTGAGGAGCAGCGAACAGCATAAAACCTGATCAGCCTGCGAGTTACTCGCAGGCTGATCTGGTTTTATGCTGTTCGCATAGGTCTTTTCATGGTTTCCTCTATGAGGGAAAGGGTTAAAGAGTTTTTATTTCTCTCAAAATTAAGGAGCGCTAAATTTGATCGAATTCAGCAATTGAAATAATCCCAAACATTGACTTCTTCCTAAGTCCATTTATTACTTTTTATTTATATATGATTTATATATTTATATATGATTTTTTTTTCAGTCAAAAGCACAATGTTCTACATTTACAACGGTGTAGGTAATCTATATATTAGTATGTCACATTTTCTTTGCATTTATATCATTTAAACACGGTCGTAAAATTATATTGAGAAGTTTTCCAACGTTCAAGTTTCTTTTCATAAGTATTTTTAGGCAAATCGGCAGCATTCAACCCTTAATCAAATACAATAATATACAACAATTAAGATGGCGTTTGACTAAAAACAACGAAACAACAAAAATAAACAAGAAACAACGATAAAAAACATAAACAACAACGAAAAGCAAGGTCAAATCCAGAGAAAAGTGTTTACGATGATGTATTTAAGGTAGCCTAGCAATCATTTAATTATTAGTTAAATCATGATTAAAATATAACCATGGCCATTCAAGTGCTTAAAAGACTACAGTTCTTATAAGAGTTAAAGGCTCTTTTGTTCACAGTGTATAAAGAATTGTATTTACTATAAGTTAAAGTGTTCATCTATTTTTTTTTTCATTTTGGCCGTAAGACAATCAAAATTAACATCGCAAATACGATTTCAACATCATTTCGCCCTTATCACCATATTAAAGGGAATTAATAAAACATTAATTATATTTTGCTCGCTATTATGCCATTATGCGGACGCACGTGATTTTCATATATTTTTTCGGCATATCGCGTCAACATTTATGTTAGCGCTTGTTCCGCCATGATTGTTTTAACTGGGGTTACGGAGATTTACATGCGTAATCGGATACTTCCGGAATTACCGAGTCGAACCGTTCAATGCTATACTAAACCTTTCATCGATGGTCAATTAATATCGATTTGGAAAAAAAAAAGGTCCATCAAGTGATCGTAGAAATATTAAAGTAAATGCAAGCTTTCTATAACTCCAAGTCAATGGATGTTTGCATCTGCACTGAAGTCTTTTTAAGAATTGAAGGACCATGATTATAATTTAATGAAGGGTGGATTACCTTAAATTAAATAACTTGGTTTATGAAATATTTTGCTGAAAATCGACGTGTTCCTTTGCCCCGGACTTTTCAAGGTACAGGTCCCCGGGACCGTCGAGAACTAGAATTTTGATTTAATTTTTAAAACAAATTATTTTTAATCAAATAAAATGTCTGATATTGATATTTGGGTGTGCAGGCTGAACGAATTGTGCGCTTGAGTCAGAATGCTCTTTCATTCTTTGCTGGGTTTAAAATGCATCTTATAAAATTTTTTGATTTTGTTCGCTCTTCGTTCTCTTCACATATAGAGGCTGAAAATGCAAGAATATCTATTTTATATCGGATACGTATGTAACGAAAGACATTAGCTTGAAAAGGCCAAATCTCGAAAACATTTCGCTCGCTGCATTTAATTTTCGCTCACTCGCTCCATATAGAAGAATTAGAAGAAAAAGAAACCCGATGACCAAAAAATTAATTTGGTGTGGCCTGTTGAGATGAAATTTGATATAATATTGAAGTGTTGACCAATGAACTGCCGCTTTAAATGAAAAGTAGTACATGTATACAAAAGCAAAATGATAATGGAAGGCAATCGTTGATTGGTTACTGCTGTTGTTGTTGTTTTAGTTTGCCTTCAAGTGCTGCGACAGTATATCAGTCGTACAGCGGTGTCGACGGGATTAATATTTTATAATTAATTATAATGGTAATGATAAATGCTAATTTAGACGTGTACTTGAATATTTCGTAAATTTAATAATTTTAAACTTCATTTATTTTACAACGATCTGACCGAAAGCAAATTGAAAATAATTTCGTTGGCATTGCTGCTTGCGTTCACGGTAGTCTTTGGTATGGAAGGAAACCGGAGTACCCGCAGAAACAGGTGACATAAATACCCTTTCACATATAACGTCGGACAGACCTGAGATTGAACCCGGGTTGCATAGGCAAAAAGCCGGTGCATTATTTCGTAAATCAGGAATGATGCCATACGTTGCTATATGATTCAGTAATTTTGAGGGCTAAGTATTGGTGGCGGAATTCAAGATAGTATTTGTTGGTTGGTTGGGTTTAACGTCCCGCCGACGGTATTTTAGAGATCATGTCTACTTGAGACAGATATACCGCTGCCACACTACAGTATCACGCCGAAGAAATGTGACATGATACCATACCCAGTTGCTTTATCACGACTCCTGTAACTACTCTTAAAGCGACGGAACTAGTAGTATGAAAATGACAAAGAAAGAAAGGAAGAAAGATATATGTCCTGATGTGTTCTGGTTGGAAGAAAATCTAAACTTTAGAGAAGCAAAATCAAGGATGCCAATGGATATATTTTTCCACTTAAGCATGATGATGACATTTTACCCTCGCGTTCAGAAGGTTTATATTTTAGAAGTGGTTCCCTGTCCTTAAAAATCCCATTCCTTTGCTCCTTGTATCAAGCTAAAAAATCAACGTTTGCATTTTTCTTTTGCGGAACCGTACACCTATATTTTTACTGGTTGGCGGTTCTACGACCGTTTACATGAAATGCGTTACTTCCGTGATTTGTGTTGTCCGTGGTTGAAAGTCCATCGCTTGTTGCTCTCGCTCTCTCTCTCTCTCTTTCTCGTCACTAATTTAAAGCACAGGAAGTAATTCGTTATATTTCGCTTTCATTGATGACTTGCAGCGAAAAATAGAACACAATGGAGCTACCTTTGACCACTTAAAAATAGACATTTCCTAAGGAAACACTCTGATGTGGATTATGAAAACGTTGGTAGGTCAAGTTTATATAAAAATAACATCGAGCCGGCAAAGCGAAAACACATTTTTTAGCTAGATTTATACGTGTTGTAAACGAACGGACCCTAATTAACAGAACAAAAACCACTAGAAAATACATAGAGCCAAAATTGTTATTGTTACTAGGGAATAAATAAATGAATAAATAAATAAATAACACACATTGGAGACTTTTTAAAATAAATACAAATGAAGATAAAGAAAGAGAGAGACGGAAAAGGAAACAGAAGAATTAAGCTAGAGAAATGGAGAGCCGATTATAGAAGGCGTAAAGAAAGGGGGGAGAAGAAAAGATACAGACGAGTGTAGAGGGGCGAGGGGGGGGGAAAAGGAGAAAGATGGGCTTATGGAAAACTATGTGGAGGGAGAGATGGTGTGAGGGAGAAAAAAGAAAAAAAGGAAGAAGAGCGCAGAGAACCAGATCTTTCTCTAAGCGCTTCCTGTCCTTGAGAGCCAATCAATGCTAAGGTACTCCAGTGATAAAATCAGTCGCGTGTCATACAAAATCTACTTACTGTACACGTATTACTATAGCATCTTTTTACCCAATCCCGTTTAATATACCATTACGTAGCATACTAGTATTCAATTGTTTTTTTTTTCCCGGATTTAGAAGACGATCTCTATGTTGAGACAGTATCTTAGTATTTGGTATCTATAATTGGATGGTTTGCATCATGAATCATGGGAAAACTCCGATAAGCCCTGCTTCCTCTTCCTCGTCAACATGTTCACGAAGCCACTTTAACGAAGATGGGCAAATTACTTCTGTTTTATGTTTTGTTACGTATTGCCTCTGCGCACTGACCTCCGCCCGTCGGTAGGCAAATCAAAACGTGCCATGGCGATAAACGGACCTTCGACTGAGTATTTGTTTGTTTATGTATTGCGGTTTACGTCCACCGACAGTATTTCAGTCATTTTGAGACTATGTCTGCTTGTTTCTCTGCTTGTCGTAGAGATGTGAGTATGATACCACAATCTGTCACAATATCCTGGCCAACCAGTCCTGGAACTACCCTTATATGCTGAGCGCCAAGCAAGGGAGCTCTACCAGTAACTTTTTTAAGACTTTGGTATGTCACGACCGGGAATCAAACCCAGCAACGTCTCGATTCCGGGGGGGGGGGGGGGGGGGGGGGGGACTCTAACCTCTCATAAATAAGTAAGGTTGTTTTTTTAACTCAAGATCATTCAGTTGCTTATAAAAAATAACTAATTTACATATACTGCATATCTTCGTCAATTTTCAACAGACATTCCGTATGTCTCCGTTAATAAATCACGAGTGCATTGATGACGTAGCAGATGAACAAATTGTGATTCGACGACTTTTTTGCAAATTCAAATTATTTCCAATTTCAGACTATCTTCGGGAAAACTCGCCAATGCAAAATGCAAACAATGGAAGTATTTTGACATACATCCGAAATACTAAATGCGAAATTTGATCAGCATTTTCAATGCGTTTAATTGTTATTTTTACAGCACATTAGCACATTATGTACCATTTTCATATTTTATATATTCTTTTTCGTGAAAATTGAATCATTATGAGATAATGAACCATTAAAGGACAGAATATGTGTACATATCTAAATACGAGAGAGCATATGATCCATGTATGCGTTTATTTTTATTATTTTTTTAAATTTTTTTTTTAAATTTTTTTTTTTTTTGCGGATTTGGAAAACGAATGTTATGTCAGTGATTATATATTGCGATTCCCCACTTGTCCGCCAATATTGGGCACTAATGTTTTTAAAAATTTAAACGGAATACTTTCCCAGTTTTTTCATTTGCCGGACTAACCAGAGCATCTGTTGCATCTGTCTTGGCCCTAGCATAATAACCAAGTACCTTTGAATGGTGTAAAAGTAAATAAACGAAGAAAGATGTTCAACAACATCATATATTACGTCCCTTTCACGCGCGCATGTGCACTCATTTAGACAAACGATCATATTGTATGATACGAATTGTGGAAAGAAACAATATGAAGTTGTAACAAAAGCAAAACCTGAGACCAAAATTTATTAATTTAATTCATAATAAATTCATAATAATTTATTAATCTATCGCGCTATAAGACAGCAATGAAAGATACATGTATATGGACATGTAATGATGCAATAGTCGGTGAAACTCGGCATTTCTCAAAAGCACGAAACAGCCGAGTAATATTTGATACTGGCAGTCAAAAAGTAGATAAGCTCGGATAGCTGAAGCAGGCATCTCTCAACCGAGCTTTCCTCCGGTCATCATGACGACAAATTCTGTAATTAAATAAATAAATAAATAAATTGCTACAGAAATAAAAACATAAATACAGAAACAGATAAATATTGAAAAATACAAAAAACAAATTAATACAGAAAAAAATCAAAGGACTGAGAGTCCTAATGATGCGTTAAGCCTAAACTGGAACAGTAAAGGAGAAAGTGTGGCTTGTAATTTGGAAGCGTTTTATTGATTTCCATCATCAAATGGATCTTGTAGCTGTGAGGGCCAAACGACATAATTTTATTTGCCATATTCGTATTAGATTAACAGAGGACGTATTACTTGCTAGAGGTGCGGGAACTGCTTTACTTCACTGGCTTACGTAACAATTAGTATTTTCATTGATAATGAAAACGTAAACAGGCTCACGTACATCTTGCCCGCTAGTGGGCATTGGATTTGGATATCCGGCATTGTCAATCGATTACAATATGTTGTAAACAACGCAACATAAAAACGAAATAGATAAATGAATACCGGTTACAATATCTTGCGTTGTAAACAACGCAACATAAGGAAAATATAAATGAAATTGAAGCCGAAATTAAAAGACATAGAAGTAGTATATGATAGTGCTGATGTTTGTTATAGCAACAGTACAGCAGTATAAGCAGTTGGTGTAAATTCGGGTATCCATCGTCGAAACCTTCGTTCGCTCAATACGCTTCGGTTCTAAATCGACCGTGGGATATTTGATAAGCAAAATTGCGTACGAGTTAACAAATTATTTAAGCAGAAATTTTGAAGGATTTTATTGCATCCGTGGTGGAGTATCACGCATTATTTGACCAAGGAAATGGCGCGGGATTTTGAAAGTCAGTTTCGTACTACCATGTAGAGGTGACGTCACGCTACTCGTCTAAATATAGCGGTTTATCTAGCAGGCACAATGAGTCAGAATTTGCTTTTCAAACTTCAATGAAGAGTATTCAAAATACTACGCGTGGATTCATTGGTCAGCGCAAGTATTGCTGATAATACCAAGTTATAAAGGTAGTGATAATCGTGGGTTTCGACGATGTTGGGTACCATGCAAGGCCAAATGTACCAAGTCCTCGATTTCATGCATGCCCGCAGTAATATGCAAATGACAGCTTCTGACAGTGTAGTGGGGTGTCTTTCTGTTTTCCTTGTCTGTTATACAGTGTCACGTAGTGAATTTGTGACCGCTTTCTCAGAGTGTTCTATGGTTGCCTATGTCTTATTTTTCCCTTCCGATACAGGTGCTTACTGCTCGTCTCACATTAATGGAATAGTTTTATTTACACAGTTCGTAGTAGAGAAATTCCTTCAGAAAGTGCAAGGTTTGGGCACCTTGAAACCTGGTTTAAGCACCCCAGTTTGTCCTTTTGCCGATTGTGCGTTCCAAGGCGATAACTGTTGGTATATCTCTATTTTGTGGAATGTCCTGTCTCCTTTTTTGTGCCCCGGATCGACAGATCGGGGCATATTGTTTTTGGTCTGTCTGTCTGTTTGTTTGTCACAAAAACCTTGACCATAACACTGAAGTACTTCCAAACTTCACAGGTGTATGGACGTTGATATTAGCTCTACCCGCTAGGTGAGCTTGACCTTCATATGACCTTTACCCCAAGGTTTAAGCCCCCCCCCCCCCCCCGGGGGTGGGGGGGGGGCATGGTGTTCATTCGAACGTAGCTTGTTATTATTTTATTTTATTTGTTTGCATGCATCTTCTTCTGGACTGATTGTTGGATTTCTCATAGGACTTGTTGCCCTTCCATATTGATATATTGTATCGCATGAAAGTGGGAGGAATTAAATTGTTCTTAAACGCAGATTTCCATGTAAATTGTTATGGATTCTGACCGCATTACAGGCGTGTTTATCTGTACTATGGAAGACTAGCACTGACAAAATTACAAAATGCACAAGATGTACTTTCTACTCTGACATTCTTTATCTTCATGTGACTGCCTATACTTATAAAGTTTTGTGTCATTTGAAACGTTGCCAAGGGCTATGTCTAACAAAAACAATTTTTCAGATATTTTTTGTTGCAATAAATTAAAATGAATGATAACATATAATTTTCTCAGCGATAGCCTTCCATACAATACTGTGATATTTGTAACCCTACGCTTGGGTGTTTTTCATACGCCCCCACTGAAGGAGAACTCTTGACTCAGAAATCTTCAATTATTATTATAGATTATGTCGTCATGAGAACTCTCTCACAGGAAGATAAAATTACTTGAAGTTGCAGATACTTCTTACATATAAAGTTCAGGACAAACCAATTACATGTGCTTTTATTATAAGACACGTAAGTATTTTCTTGGTAAATCCTGTCGATAATAAGTGTTGCATGTATGTCAATTTTGTTTAAATCTTTTCATTTTCACGTAGACTAGGAAACGAGCTATACTCTTCTCAACAGATTCTGGATTCAACAGATTCAGTACTTTGCACCCCGGTAGGTTATGAGAGGTTACTTCCCTCACAAGGGGGTTAAAACCCACTTTTTTTCAGATCCACGGCCTGAAACACGACGTCCTTTCAGTTGCTTTAAAGTTTTTCAGAGACTTAAAGTTGGAAAATAGTTATGATTTCAAGACAAATTATGAGAGAGAGAGAGAGAGAGAGAGAGAGAGAGAGAGAGAGAGAGAATACCCGATCCTGACATACCTTCGTAATTGACCTGCCCGTCGCCGTCTACGTCAGCTTCCCGTATCATTTCCTCTACCTCTTCGTCGGTCAGTTTTTCACCTGCATGAACAATGTGATTATTTACTTATTTTAAATATGTATTATCAAAAGTATGGCGAATACATAAAATATATTCATACGAGTCATAACAATATCAAGATAGCTCAAAAAGAGGTTTTGCTAATTCAATAATAGTACACCCCCAAAAACAACAACAACAACAATAAACAAACAAAAACAAGGAATTTGAAAGGAACTTGACTATAAAAGTAGAAAAGAAAAAGAAAGAAAGGTAGGAGCCTCTGACAATGAAGAAATAAACAAAAATGACCACAAGCGGTCATAGCAAGGTCAGAATTATAACGATGTACAGGGAAATTTATTCAATGGTCACGTTTGCCTTTGTCTTGTTATATTAAGAAGCTAAAAGAAAATGTTCTCAAAAACAGGCAAAATAAAAAGACTTCCTGTAATTTGTCATAAATTCTGACCTCACCACATAAGGACATGCAAATAGTCAGTAGACAGATTTGGTGAATGAAAGTAAAGAAAAATGGCTGACCAAGGTTTGTCATGACGTGACGCAGTTCTGCGGCGCTTATGAAACCGTTGCCGTCCTTGTCAAACACTCGGAACGCCTCTGAAAGTACGAGGATAAAATCACGCTTTGGTCAAGTCATTAAATTTCGCGGGGAACTAATTTTTGCTGATCTCGTGGATGACTTTATTTACGAATTACAGCCTGTTTGGTAGACTTTATATTTCTACGAACTGACCCACGATGTAGAAATCAATGTAATTAAATGTCAACGAATAATATTGATTTTACAAAATCTTGTCATTTTATACTGTATCATTTCATCACTTCGGTTGCTGTTTTCATTATATTGTGCCTTATCCCCCCGCCCCTTCTCTCTCTCTTTCCTGTTCTCGTTATGTCGTTCTCGATTATTTTAGTTATACCAAATGTTACTATTGTACGTTTCATTCGGGGACATTTTGACAAGACGTTCTAGTTTTAAAAAGACTTGATGAACATCGAAATTGGTAAGTGGACATCTAAATAAGGTAAAACAGTCATACCATGGTGGGATTTTGTTCATTAATCATTATGAATGTTCACGAGATATATCGCATGAGGTTTTCTATTTAAAATTCTCTGCTTTAAAAGTTCATTTTCTGTAACGTTACGTAATCATTTGATCTATATTTCAAAGGTCGGATTATTGAGGAAAGTTTTAGCCTAATCGTGTTACTCTCGGCTCAAGGTTCTAAAACTTGACACCATTTTTAACGTATAATTTGCGTAGGATTATAACATTGCGTGACACACAGAGGTAAAGGTTCAAGGTTGTAAGCCAGATTCTACGGTACAACAATGGGCTTCTCTTTTAAACAATAGATTGAATGGCATTTTTAGCCATTCTAACATTCGTCAGTATTTTCCAGAGAAACGTCAGCTGTTGCGACCGAAGTTCAGCTGTGTACGTGATCTCGAACATGTGTTTTAGAGGAGCATCTTTAACAATTGTTTTCACTTCAGTGCATAATCATTATAATATATATCAATCTCATTAAAATCATATCCTAATTTGCGCTCCTCTACTATCCGCGATTAGGATCTGACAACATCGCTTTTGGGGTCACGTCAGATTGACCTTTAAAGTAATTTATATGTATAAACAAGTGTTCGATTTTAAACCAATTAAATAACGCATTTCTAACTGACTTCGGTAAAACATTCGTCACAGGTTGAGAAAAAATGTGCAGCTTGACCGGGACTCGAACCTGGTTATACCGAACGATTCTGTAGCCGTCGATTTGATTGGCTTATACAAAGGTCAATCTGAGACGACCCTCTATACGATGTGGTCAGATCCAGTTAGCATACTGAATCTGATTTTAATGAGATTGAATATATATCTGCTTTACATTTTCCTGAATATTGAAATTTTTAAAAGGGTGTTTAATGGTATACATATCCATGTATGTGTGTGTGTGTGTGTGGGGGGGGGGGGGGGTGCAAACAATATGTTGAGATGTAGGAAATTAGGAAATTCACACCTCGGTTTGTCTTTTTCAGTATTTTGGTGAGGGTAAGGGTATGAATTAGTGTTAATTTATGTGGTTTGGTTTTGGGGTTGAACTAATGGTAAGTTTTAAAGTTGAATTTCATAGCGAGATACAAAAACGTAGACCTCGGAAAATTAACCTCAGTATGACAACTCTTTGCATATGCAAACCGAGGTACAATTCACCATAGTGAGATATGAGGCACACACGGAAAACCTCGATAAGATGGGTAGACCAAGTATGAGCGTGTGTAAACGTTATAGAAAACGAATATCATTTTTTTTGCCTGTTTGTACAAAATAAAGGGACTTAAGAAAACAACATGTGAAACAATATTTTTGTCACTGGCCAACCATGCATAAACTTGTCTCACTTCTAACATGTAATAACTTGAATATCATGAAGAACATTGCCAAATTCATTTACTATGCCTCCAAAGAGATGAAAATCAATAACCATGTTTATTTCAATAACAATTTTGCTATTATATGTTTGAAATTTCACTTAGTTCTCTGAAAATGATACTAACACCCTTTGTACGTTCTGTTTTCAGCAAATATCATATGTTGGCTATACTTTTAAACAAATAATGTCAATACAATTATGTTATGTTTTCCTTTTATCACTTTAATTAGAAATTTCATAGAGGTGTGTCAAGCATATAAAACTACCATGATCCAGAAATAATGTACATGATTGCTAATCCAAAGGTTTTGAGTTCAAACCTTGTTGCGTACAATAATTGTCATGGTCTTCCCGTGCGATAGTACTGGTCCAACCCGGGAACCGTCGAAAGAGATTAGTTTAAGTTGTAAGAACAAACTAAAAAAACAAACTTACCTCGAATCTCCTCCTCGCTGTCTGTATCCTTCATCTTCTTCGCCATCATCGTAAGGAACTCGGCAAAGTCTATTGTTCCACTCTCTGGGACAAGCAGGCATCAACGTTCATTACTTATATATTTATTAGACCTTCGTAGGTAATTCATTAAAAAAAGGAAGAAGGGGGGGGGGGTAGTTATATAACAGCAAACAAGCATAAACGCCATTTATTTGCATTATTATTTGACCTTCGAAGGAAATACATTAAAAAAGGGCGTTGTATAAAAGCAAAAAAAAAACACAATAAAATATCACTGTCGGACCGGGGCCGATAGAGATATTATTTACTGGCCCTGCTTTTCCCGCAACTTGATTGGCTAAAGCAGAGAATATTAGTTTTGTAATAAAATTGTCATTAACCCTTTCCCTCATAGAGGACACCATGAAAAGACCTATGCGAACAGCATAAAACCAGATCAGCCTGCGAGTAACTCGCAGGCTGATCAGGTTTTATGCTGTTCGCTGCTCCTCAGTGGTCTGGAAATGAGGATTTTGTAATTAAATTTGGTAAGGTTTAACTGTGGTTTTCTGCAGATCAGGCTTTATGTTGTACCTATTGAGTGCGTCAAAATGAGTCTATATGAGGGAAAGGGTTAAAGTGATTTGATATTGGACCCATTATTTGTCACCGGCACTCGGCCTCGGACCAATACGACTGCCCTCGGACAGATAACGGGGCCAATATCAAATTACTTATTTAATAACGTAATTAATTCAAACATTGTAAAATTGATCCAATCGTAGAGTAGTAATAAGATAACCTTTTTAAAACTGGCTCTAATTGTAAGTACCCTTTTAAAGATAGTTATAGATATCAAAATGCAACATTATTTTTCATATGTTTCCAACAAAAGCTCCTTTCGCAAAAAAAAAAAAAAAAAAAAAAAATCTGTCATATTTATTAATCACACTTTCATAGACTATCTAATATTACCTCGTGCATGCAATGAGTGTTGTGATATGGCGATAAACTTTCCATGTTCAAACTGTATGAATGCACTTCTGATCTTTGTTTATTCATATATTTACATACCGGTGATGCAAATAAAGAGCACACCCAACTGTAAACGTTAACTTAAACGCATTATTTCTTTCCTAAATATTTCACGTTCCTCTTTTTGAAAATTGAGTATTGTGTAACCAATTTATTGTATTTTTCTATTTTTCAAAAGTTTTGATATAAATATTTGTCTACAAAAATACCTGATTTGCATATTCCGCATATCTTTGTCAATTTTCAACGTTTTACATAGACCTTCGTAAGCCTCCATTAACGAATCCCGAGTGCATAAACTGATGATATAGCAGATATTAAACAATGTGTGATTCGGCTAAAGTTCTTTCAAAATTAAAATAATTTCCGATTTCAGACCGTCTTCGGGAATACCTGCATATGCAAAATGTAAACAATGAGAGTATTTTTACATCCATCCAAAATACTAAATTGCGTAATCGACGTTTCAATGCGTTTAACTATGTTTTACAGCAGATATTTACACATTGTGTACCATTTGTGTTAGTCTACAATGTGTCAATGTTATTCTATATTTTCTTTTTCATGAAAATTGTATCATTATGAAATATAATGGACCTTAACTTGGATAAATGTCTTTTTATGTTTGATAAGTATGTACAGGAATGAAATTACATGACGACGAGATAAAAGTTCGGTGCATCAACAATCAGTATATTATTGTACAGTAAAACCTCACTATTAAGACCACCAGCGGTTCAAGTGAAAAGTAGTCTTAATATCGAGGTGTTCTTACTAGTGAATTTGACCAAATATAGTCAGAAAAGGACTTAAAACGATATGGTTAGCATCAACAAAAAATACATTACTAATACTGCAGAAAAAATAGGATTTTCCGAATTGCAATTTTCTCGGCATTTCGAGGCTTTTAATTTTCATTTTTCCCATTCAGTCATCGAACTTTATTGTATGAAGTTGACGTTAATTTTAGATAATAGGAAGTGGATACATAAACATGCTCAAGGAGTAATTTTGTCATTGCTTTAAAAGTGCATATCCTTTTCATCAGGAGAGAGCACATGCAGACTTAGACGTGAATACTATTCTTGAAGTAAAGTGTATCTGTATAAATACATCTTTTTTTAATATTTGAATCTAGATACTATTCCTGCGTTGCATATGGTAGCAGCACTCGTTTTTGAACTCCTTTGTAACAATGTTGTATCAAAATATTAGAAAAGGTCTATTAATGTGTCCTTACTTTGTTAGATATTATTCCACATTACGTATTTAATCTAATCGAATTAAATCTCTTTAATAACGAATCTATTTGGTCACCTTTCTTCGAGCTTGTGTAACGGTCAAGTTAAGTAATGGTTAACTGAATATGCACAATATGTCATTTTCACGATGGTCAATACGAGTACCTTCGGTATTATCCGTAGTTCCGGAGATGCCCGAATAATACCGGGATTACCCGATGTTGTTCTTACCGTCAGCATCAACTTCTTTTATCATCTCTTCCAGCTCGGCCTCGGTCGGGTTTTGGCCGAGTGACCTCATTACCGTCCCGAGTTCCTTCGTAGTGATGGTTTCGTCCCCATCCTTGTCGAACAGCGAAAAGGCTTCCTTGAATTCTACAAAAAAAATCGATTATATTTTCCGATGCCAGCGACATTTAAAACTCTATAAAGACTAGGTTTGAATCGCAGATTAGAATATAAAACTAAAAAAAGGAATTAATTTGTGAAAAGAAACTAACAGTCATACGACAAGCGTTGAAAGATCATCATCATCATCATCATCATCATCATCATCATCATCATCAACAACAACAACAACAACAACAACAAAAGCAACAACAACAACTCCCATAGAACAACAATGATAATACGCTGTTTTTTTTCTATCATGTTTTTTCTTTCTTGCTTTTATTTTCGTCTAAAGATTCCCAGGAACACGACTTTTTTTTCATCTTTTTATGGTGGCTGATTTCTGCCATTTCGTGTTTCGTGTTGCGAAATGTCGAAATGTCGAAATCTCGCGGCGAGATTTAGGGGCGAAAGGTCGAAAACACGAAAATGCCAGAGTTTCGGGGCGAGATTTCGGGGCGAAAACACGAAAATGCCAGAGTTTCGGGGCGAGATTTCGGGGCGAAAACTCGAAATTTCGCCCCGCAACACGAAACATAATATTTCGTCATTTCGCCCCGAAATCTCGCCCCGAGATTTCGACATTTCGTGTTTTCGACCTTTCGCCCCGAAATCTCGCCTCGAGATTTTGACATTTCGCCGCGAAATCTCGCCCCGCGGCACGAAATAATCAATATTTCGTCTTTTCGACATTTCGCCTGGCGCCCCGCCAACCCGCCAGGCGAGAATCAAACATTTCGCATTTCGGGGCGAAATCTCGCCCCGCGGCACGAAATAATCAATATTTCGTCTTTTCGACTTTCCGTGCGGCGCCCCGCCAACCCGCCAGGCGAGAATTCAATATTTCGCATTTCGCCTTCCGGTACATATTGTACGCATGCGCAGACACCTTTTTTCAGGCGCAGACGCTTTATTTCTCAAATTACTGCACGGTAAGTGATACATATTTCATGGAATCAAGATACTAGAAATATCTGATGAGTCATCATTACCTGAACGTTTATGTTGACATCGATAAGGACCATTTGATTTTAGCCCATATACAAGATTCTGACGCCAGACATTCAAATATACTGGAGTATTTGGTTCAAAGAAAATACATACACGATCTCTCACTTTCATATCATATATGATATAGATCTATTTAAATCCTTCAAATGTAATAAACTGTATAAGGTTTTAAAAAGCAGACTTAAAAATAACTTTCAATATTCAATAACAGTCAGAATATTATTATTATGTCTGCAGTTCTCGACAATGAACTTCAAATGAGTTTGCCATGGGTAATGTGCACATACAGAGGTAAAATCTATGAACAACAGTTGCACTTAGGTTCTTTTTGTTGGTTTACATAAATAAGTGATCGTCTGCTTGCTGAGTGTTGACTAGTGGCTTAAAAATGATAAAAAGGGCATTTGTGAAAATGGTAGAAAAATGTTACCTCTTCATCAATTTCAAATGATTTTTTGTTATACTTATGCAAAACATTTTCAATGCATTAATGAATCAGAAAAAAATGATACATCAATTCTGTTTATTGTCAATTATTTCACTGTTAAATTACTCACACATCATACATGACGTTGAGTATTGAATTTGTATAAAAAGCTTGAGAATACCAATAGTAAGAGAACTCAATACTTGAGGGTAGATCTTGACATAGTATGTGACTTATAGATATAAGCCTACACACTTTTATTGTATTATGTAAATATTTATCATGTTTAACAGGACTTATCGAGATTTTGAATGTTTTTTTTTTCAATTTTCTTTATATATCTTATGATAAAACATTCTTTAACAGATCTAACCCATAACCTTTATGTGATCCTGATATGGATGCTATCCTGGATGAGCTAGGTCTGAGGGAACTAAAGAGGAATTTTAGTGAACAACGGGTAAAATACATATTTTCTGATCTTTGATGAGTGTAAAACTCTGAGTGTGTGAGAGAGAGATTTTGTGGAAAGTTGGATAATTTCATAATGATAGATAATTATTTGCTTTCATTAAAGCTAGATCTATTTGAATTCAAAATAGATATACTTTTGTACTTTTTGCATTTCATTTTATTATTTTTGCGCATTTAACCATTAAAGCTCACAAGAGTTATTTACCTGATTGCAACACCTTGGACATCAGTCAATATCCCGACTATTTCCGTGTATGTATATCCGGCAAAGAAGTATTCACGCATCAAATCACTTTCTTTGGACCGTTAAGGCATAACTATGTATAAAGTATTTATTTCTTTTTTCCATACCTACATGCTATATAAAGCATATAGGGTAAAGCAATACTTTTTACACCATAAACCTTTTCGCTTAAAATCTGTAATTAAGCCCATCTGGTCACATATTTTTTATTTAAAAAACAACAACAACAACAAAAAACGTGAGTGTGAAAAGGAGAGGGAAAGAGGGAGGGAGATGTAAAAAAAAAAAGGTGAAAGAAAGAAAAAAATGAAGAGGAAGAGAATCAGAAAACATGCTTGATATTCACATAGAACTGCCTGTGAAGTAAGGTTGGTGTCGACATGATACCAGTATCATTTCATAACACATACATATTTACATGTAACGTGTAATATATGCAACGTATTCAATCAGTATAAACTAAAATATTCAAAAACATAAAAGCAAAATTTAAAAAGTATTTTAAACAGAGATTATTTATTTTTACATCGATTACGAAACAAGTTTTCATTTCGAAACAAGTTTTCCTCGTCTGTAAGTCAATGGTTCGTTTATGCATAGCTCTGGCACAAGATAGAGTACTTTGAACTGTTTAATAAAGGATACTATCACCATAACCATTTAAACCAGAAAACATTTCCTTGATTTGTTTCGCTTACACGTGTTTACATTCAATTTGCGCGTGCTTACAATATGTACCGGAAGGCGAAATGCGAAATATTGAATTCTCGTCTGGCGGGGCGCCGCACGAAAAGTCGAAAGTTGATTCTCGCCTGGCGGGTTGGCGGGGCGCCGCACGAAAAGTCGAAAAGACGAAATATTGATTATTTCGTGCCGCGGGGCGATTTCCCCGAAATGCGAAATGTTTGAGGGGGGGGGCCAAAGTCGAAAGACGAAATATTGATTATTTCGTGCCGCGGGGCGAGATTTCGCGGCGAAATATCAAAATCTCGGGGCGAGATTTCGGGGCGAAAGGTCGAAACAAATCGGGGCGAGATTTCGAGGCGAAATGACGAAATATTATGTTTCGTGTTGCGGGGCGAAATTTCGAGTTTTCGCCCCGAAATCTCGCCCCGAAACTCTGGCATTTTCGTGTTTTCGACCTTTCGCCCCTAAATCTCGCCGCGAGATTTCGACATTTCGGGGCGAAACTTCGCCCCGCAACACGAAACACGAAATGGCAGAAATCAGCCACCATATCTTTTAGTGAAACGAAATTTCTATTTTTAATGTTTATATTAAATTTTCTGAGATTCCCACAGTGCATGTATACCCACTTTTAACTCACGTGCCAAAGTGTTGTTGTTCTAGGTTCTAATCAGTTTTACAAATTTTGTTTCGAAAAAAATTCAAACATCTTACCTAAAACTTGTTCTTCTGTTAGTTGATCAGCCTGTAAAAACGGATTGAACGTCAATTTTTATGACAGCTTTTATCGGTGCCATTATAATAATACAATAAGAATCTTCGAACCTTTCTCGAATTTCACCAACTATACTTAGCGTAAAGTAAAATTTACGATATTAATATTTCGTGCGAATTTCCTCATTATTGGTACCCAAATATTTAATTTCTTAACAACTCTCTTAACTACGTATGAAAGGGATAATATATGTCTTAGGCATGCCAATATTTTTACGTAATTCAGGATTTGTCGAAGATTTTACTACCTAAGTC
>JAIFHC010000652.1:0-50000 GCA_021229015.1 Solen grandis | reverse complement strand
GAATGGTAAATTGGTTGTTTGAGGTGTTGTTAACTGCTGCTGAGGTGAACAGAATGCTGAATTTTGGCCTGAAAACTTGATATAGCTGCCCCTGGCCTTTCTTAAACGCTTATGTAGCTGCCCCTGGCCTTTCTTAAGCGCTTATGTATTCTCAGTGTCCAATTTACCAGGTATTCCGCAGCCCCCCCCCCCATTTTCTATTTATTGCAAGCTGAAAAAAAAGTCGAAAAATAAAGCTAATTAGTTGCATATTCATAATTTTAAATATACAGTGTGTGAACATCAGTAATGTATCTGCTTTGGTATTAAAACATATAAATAAGAAAGAGATTCCAGAGATACTGGATTCACATACTGCATATTACTCACAGGTATACAGGATAAATATGTGTGTGTATATTATATATGGGGTGTGCTACCGGCCGGGTAGCTCAGTCGGTAGAGCATTCGCCCTGTAAGTGAAAGGTCCCAGGTTCAAGTCCCGGTCAGGTTGTACATATTTCTCACCATGTGACATAAGGCGCCCAATGTTGGACTGTGACATAAGTGGCAGGTCTGTCTAATTATACCTACGCTAGGTTATATTTACACAATACAGTAACTCCTAGAATTCAGGGACAAATTCTAAAATGAAGGGGGATAATGTCACAGTACTGATTACCCACAATAGGGAAGAAAGATGTGTATTTGGGGGTCACACGACTTACCGAAATACCAAAATACTTCCGAAAAACCGGAATACCCTAGATAATTGGGATAGCCATATATATTGTAGGGCTTAATAAGTGTTAGAATGCTATGTTATGAGTGCTTTCTGATTGTGATAATTGTCAGTTTCTTTTTCTTCTTCTTCTCCATGTGTGTTATAAATTTATCGTACCGAAAACTAGCAAATATCATTTATTTCACTTATCGCAATTCATTTCTCATTCAGGAGTATTTCGGGGGGGAAGGGGGGGGGGGGGGGGTCGTCAGTTATGTCTATAATGTTAATAATCTTGATAAACACCCGCAACAACAATAATCAATGTATTGTTTTTTCAATTTTATAACTAAATTAAACAAGCACATAATCAAATAAAAATTAAATACATGGTCGTCCGGTCCTAGGGAGGGTTCCGCAGACTAGCAATTTCTCTTACAGGAATACCGCAGTCGTCAGTTCTATTTCATCGATAATATATCAGAGACGTAAATACTTTAATATAGCTTTTGATAATATCAACGTACTAAATAACAAACAAACACAACAATTTTGAGCAATTTTATAAATTCATTCAGGGATATATTGGCCGAGAGAGGATTCGACAGACGAGAAATTTCGGTTAATACGGAATTTCTCGAATTGGCCCATTTAAAAAGAAATAAGATAAAAAAAATAAAATATAACACTTCATAAACAAAATAAAGCATAAAGCCATTGATACCTCATAATATAGCATTCTAACACTAATTAAGCCCTACAGTATATGGCTATCCCAATTATCTAGGGTATTCCGGTTTTTCGGAAGTATTTTGGTATTTCGGTAAGTCGTGTGACCGTGTATTTGGCGGTGAAGCTCAGCCGGTAGAGCATTTGCCCTGTAAGCAAGAGACCCCGGGTTCCAGTCACGGTCAGGCTGCAAATCTTTCTCTCCTAACAGTGACATATATGTGTAAATAAAAAACAAATGTATTGCAATAAAGCATTAAAATTTCATTACAGAAATTATTTCCCATATTTTTTTTACTCATTATATACATTTTTTCCATAAATTAATTATACTCATAGGAGTCATAGCTGAACACAAAGCTGCAGATATCTTAAATGAATTTTGATAGAATGAAGAATTTATTTGAAATCCCCCACCCTCTTTCTTAGGCGTTTTTTTTTTCTGTTTCAAATTATGTTATATAAAAACTTGTACTAGTAAGCTGATATTTTCACAAATTTCACCAAATACTTTTTCCTCTGCCTAACTCTAGAAATACTGTAGCCACCATAATGTGAAATCTCAGCATCATAAAAATAATCGCTAACAATTACAGCAATGTAAAAGTCCGAACCTTTCCGAAATGTACTTTCATTTCTTGGATCTAATCAATAACATGAAAAAGGATATTTATATAATATTTCATAAACCTCTATCTTATGTAGCTTCGTAGTTACAATAAATATCGACTTACCGTGTATTGACTTTCAATGCAGTTGTAGATTTCAATTTTGTTCATCAAAATGTATGTAGGGCTTCTATTCGCTCTGCATGAAATCTCGATCTTATAATGGTTTTTGCACTACTCCCATTTCAAAACGATATTTATCAAATTGACATGAACTTGTAAATTTCAGTTTATAATTAAAATCGATAGCGTGTGTTTTTATGTTGCAATGGACATTTTGATGATGTTAATAAAAATAATCTCTAATCATGTTAAAAATAGAATGGGATACGAAAGGATGAAGTCCGCATTGCTGCATATTTTGCCTTCATTTTCAGCATTGAATACAATTCATTCCTGGATTTCTTTTGCGTATTATCCCTTTATTTTTTATTTCAATCATGCTCTCTCATTTCTAGGCAAAAAGTTCATGTTTTATTACGAAAATATACCGAAACTGCAACCGAAAGGATTTATACCTCCAAATCCGGTTCCATTGACAACCTACGAACCAAATACAGTATGCCCGGCGGTGATCCGCCGTGCAATCAAGCAGGAGACTTTCGAATAAATTGATTAAGGCTATCTATTCATTTTTAAATTAATATGTAAAAGGCAAAGCCCCGAAGCGAGCGCAGGATTAATATGTATTGTCATTCTGGCTCTGGTCCCTTCCCATTTCTTTTTTAATATTCCTAATGGACTACTTTATACAAACACCTTTATATAAATAGAACATCTCCTGTTTACACATGATGCTCACCAATATGAGTTAATTTATGGTGTCTTTATATTTTGATAGTAAAGAGACCCTGGTCAATTATAGGGGTGGCTAGACAAAACGAGTTACCTCCCATCCCATGATCGGAAAGAAAGTCATGAAATTTGCAGATCTGAAATGAATTAATTCAATTAATCCTCGCACATTTTGGATATTCCTACACATCAACCCGGATATCATTTATATGTAGATGAAATGCATGAGATTCGGATTCGTTAAAAAAGACAAGATAATAAACAGTAATGTGTTTTGTAACTAGGGATAAAGACATTCACATAAGCAAATATATGGTAACTATATTGAATAAAGATTGAATACTTAAGGATGCGTGTTCGATCAAGCACATTAAAGGAAAGGAGAATTGTGTGTTTTATCAATACAGTGATCTAAATTCCATTTTGATATTTTAACCAAGCACATAATATGTACAAAATTATCATACAGTAGAGCTATACTATTTCAGGGTTGAAATATTTATGACTGGATGAGTGGATGGAAGTTTAAACTCAAGTGTAAATCTATTATGTTTGTTTCATACTATAGACCACCTAATACAGACGTTGCTAAACATTCATTAATTGAAGACTCCATCAGTCATGTATGTGTTTTAAATTTTGACAATGTTATTATCATCGGTGACTTTAACCTGAATATAAGAAATCCTAATTATAGCAATACAATTAATTCTATATGTCTGTCGAATTCTACGGTGGCATAAATGAGACATGGAAGATATTTTTTTATACTATGTTCGAACATAGTAGCTTTACGTGCGAACGTAGAAGCTATTAATAGTAGTAATAGCTACTACGTGCGCACGTAATAGTTATCACGTTCGCAAGCAGTAGTTATCACGTTCGTACGCAGTAGTTATCGCGTCCCACCACTTGGTTTTAATTCATTACCATCAATCACATCCTTGGGAAGATATATCCCAAAGCAAATACCTGCGGCATGCTTTTCAGTTGCCTGTTTTTAAAGAATATTAACAGTTCAAATCCCATATGGTGTTTTGGATTTCAAATTCACCAGGATTTGGATAAGCATGACTATTTTATCAAGATGATAAGTAATTTTACATAATATTTCTGAAGCAAATGTCTGGATATCAAAGTGAAACATCACCTGAGTTTGAAGCACTCAAACCCATCGTCAACACTTTATTTTTTTCACTCTAACATCTTTATTTCTTTAACAAATCAAGATTTAACTTCAAGACAATGTTAATGTCCATGAGATAAAATATTTGAAATCAGTGTTTATGGCCGTAAGACTTGAATGAATATGGATATAATTGATCTGTAAGTCCAAGAATTATTTCCTTTGAATAATTGAAGCTAAATTTTCACTTTATATTCTCTCCTCGGTCATTCACATCATTTTAACTCACTTAATTTGAAGCAATGTTTATGGCTACAAGGCTTCGGCAAAATTTAATTATATCTAAAATGCCAATCTACAGTTTCAGACTCTATCAATTTCGTTTATCAAGCATGAGGGCAGTGAAGTCCAGTCGTAGGTTACCATTATATGACATTGGAACTGAATTTTGTGGGTTGAAACACCATTTGGGACAAGAATCTGTCATAAAGCCTTACACGGTTCAAGTAATGGCCAAATCCAAGAACCACTGACAAAGAATCGGAGAACTTTTATAATTAAAAAGATGCTTAAACTAATAAGCAATCTTTTTGGAACTTTAAACTTTGGTTGCATAACATATATATATATATATATATATATATATCGGGCGCGCGCATGATAACAATTTTGTGCAAACTTGATAGCTTCTGGATGCACATGAGTAACTATCACTTGCACAAGTAATAACTATGTCTAAGCATACGATAACCTTATTTACTACATGCAAACGCAATAAAAACTGCATGTGAACATTGTAGCTACTGCATGCACATGCGAAAGCTACTGCATGCGAACACAGTGGTTATTGCATGGGACGTGATATAAAAATGATCTTCCATGTCTCCTTGATGCCACAATTTTATATTACTTTAATGGTGGTGCAAGGTTTACCAGGAAAATATATGATATGCAACAAGAAAAAAACCCCCACAAAACAACAACAACAAAAAGGGGGGGGGGGCATTTTTACTACTCACCAGTCCCTATAATATACTTATTTTTGCTAACAGTAGTGACCCATTTCATTTTATAAGTTGATTGTAGGTTGTGTTAAATCTAGTTAACAGCTGTTAGTAGCTGCTACATGTATTTACTATTTCTCTTCTTAGAGCATTTGTGAAAAGTGCTTTAGCATGAATAGATGGATAGTTTTTCATGCAGCTTGTTGCTTATGAAGATGTATCAACACGCAAACTAAGATTGTAAACATTGTGTAATGTCTGTTGTATTAAAATCCTCATATAATTTTATTGTTCTGATTACAATAATATGCAAGTCATTTCCTGTTGTAAATTATAAATTCAGCATTTCCTGTTGTAAATTCATACGTGCGCACGTAATAGCTACTACGTGCGCACGTAATATAAAATATATCTTCCATGTCACCTTTATGCCACCTCAGAATTCACTACATCAATGTATTCAAAATGATACACATTTTACTGAAAATTCCCTAAGCTTAATAGACCTTATCCTTGTCAAAATAATGGACATGTTATGTTGTGTGATGAGAGTGAATGATTCCTTACTCGAAATATAAGATATCATTGTCCAAATTTTGAATCTTGAACTTTAAGAAAATGATATCAAAATCATTTAATCGTCACATTTGGTACTTTGATAAAGGAGATTTTGATAAATTAAGAGGACCTGCTCGAAATACTGACTGGAACTCATTCAAAGACCCTGATATTAATAAGTATGCTTCAAGCCAAACTGAACATATCGAGGGGTGAGAGCGAAACTATGCTAAATGCATATAAATATATGAGCACTTAGCCTTGTTTCGCTTTCACCCCTCGATATTCATTCAAATATATATCTAAGGAATGTATATCATATACGCAAATTAGAGAATTTAAAAATGAACATCCATGGATAACAAATAAGATAAAATTAATGATAAGAAAACGTAAAAGAGCATTTCGAAAAGCCAAGAGAACTATGTCTGAAAACCACTGTTTTAAAAAACTTAGGAATGGAGTAGTTATAAATATTAGAAAAAGCAAAGAGCTCTAAAACTTATATCGGGTTGCAGAAACTCCAGAATCGGTAGCCCACTTTGAGGTCATGCATTAATAACAACCAGTCCAACGAAATACATTCCCTAGAATATAATGGGTCATTAATAGTTGACGAAATATTCTTCATAAATATTTTCAAGACCAGACAATCATTGACAACTCAATATCTGATACACCTATATTAACACAATCTGAAAATTACTGAGTTAAATAATTTTTAACTCAACATGATATTAAGGATGTATTTATTAATTTGAAGTAAGGCAAGGTCGTAGGTCGAAATTTAATCAATAATTATGTTCTTCGTGAACTGGCAATTAAATTATCACATCCTTTATGTGACCTTTTCAATAAATCATTAACACTAGGTGTAGTACAACCCTCTTGGAAAGAAGCTCATGTATGCCCTATTTTTAAATCTGGGAATAGATCGGTTGTTTCCAATCACAACTTCTTCTTTGAGTGTAATACAATAACGAAATTTCAATCAGGTTTTACTTTAGGGGACTCTACTGTTAACCATTTGACTTATTTGTATGATTTTATTTCTTCAACTGTAGATTCCGGAAAAGAAGTCAGAAGTCTATGATATTAGCAAAGCATTTGATCGAGTTTGGCATAAGGATTCAATTATCAAACTTAAGGCTGTTGGTATCACAGGAGATCTGCTTGAATGGTTTAAAAAATATTTATCTGATCGAACCCAACGTGTTGTTCTACAGGGTGTCAAGTCTGATCCTGTTTGAAAAAGAGCTGGCGTTCCCCAGGGATCCTTGTTAGGCCCTTTTCTGTTCTAATTTACATAAATGATATCGTTGATCATATAAATTCATATATGAGCTTATTTGCAGACGTTTGCTGCACTATTTGTTATAGTAGATAAGCCTGTAAGCGCATCAATGTCTCTCAACAATGTTTTACAGACAAATAATGTCTGGGCTGATAAATGGCTAGTAAATTTCAACCCTAAAAATACTGAATCATATTACTTTTTACACGTAAAGGAACACAAATAAATCATCCTCGGGTATTAATGAACAATGAATTGATAACTGAAGTCGTTACACATAAACACTTAGGATTTTTTTTCGAATAATCTTTCTTGTCATAGCCACACACACTATATAAAATCCAAGTCATTGGCACAAAATAATATAATGAAAAGATGAAGCTCAACGTTAGAAACAATTTATGTATCATTTATCAGACCAATTTTAGATTATGGTGATGTAATTTCTGATAACTGTAGAACGAAAAATTAGAACAAATGCGACCGCTAGAATTGTTACAGGGACTACTGAATTAGTGTCTATTTATAGATTGGTAAGTGAAATTATTTGGGAACCGCTTCATTCTAGAAGAAGAAAACACAAATTAATTTTGTTTTAAAAATGCTTCATGGTTTAACACCAAATTATTTACAAAACTTAATTCCCGAGCAGGTAGGACATTTTTCAACTTAAAATCTTAGAAACACCAACAATATCCAAAATATCCATGCGCACTCAAACTCTTATTATTATTCCTCTCTTCCGTCACCTATACGGGAGTGGAACAATTTACCTAATGAATTAAGAAATGCAAGATCTGTTGCTGTGTTTAAAAAAATACTTAATAAAATGATAAAACAGCACCATTATACTGTATATTTAATATTCTGAATAAAATATGTTTTAAATTGATTTATAGATGAAGTATATCTAACAACAAGCATAGGTCTACTACGTCTATAATCAAATTACAGGGTACCAGACTCATGGAATACCAAAATGTTTTAAAAAAAGTATGTGGATTTCCGGTGGTACAAATGAAGGTTAAACATCAACATGTGGAGCGGTAAATCAACAAATTGAATGCTAAGTTTTCCAATTTCGAATTACTTTTGCTAAATACCAAATACTTTTGAAAAAAACCCAACAAAAAACGAAATGCTATTAGACTCTTCTATATCCACTCGATAGTTACCCGTTAATGTCTTGTCGTTTGATGCAGTCTCCTTTGAGAAATTCTTGTTTGTCGTGAGTTCGGGTGTTTCAAACACCGAACATTCTATATGTAGACGAAAATGTACCGAAACAAGCAATCAAACGATCAGTCCACGTAATGGTATAAAATATGAATTCAAAGACTACCTAAATAATTTTTAATCGGCAACACATGGATGTAACCTCGGTCAAAATTCAAATAGTGGTACATCGGTAAAACCGATTCATATTTTGGTGATCCATATGATGTTGGTCTTCCGATTTACTGAGGTATTTAAAAGGGGTAGACAACTTGTAAATACATCTTATATTTATGAATCATTTAATAATAACTCCGTCATGTCATGTACACAATTGATTCACTATATAGTGATCTTAGTTGTACTCCATTTTATTTTATCAATTTAAAGGTCAGGATATATCCCCTTTTTTGATCACCACGATAATAGGAAACCACCGATAATAGTGTCCCGCTTTATATTTTATTTTTTCTTCGACATGATACGGCACTAGTACAGCTGCCTTGAATAGATAAAGGTATTAAATGACTGAACTCCTGATGAAATGACGTTTAAAATCAAATCTAAAAGAAAATATTGTAAAATCGTGTCGTTGATCAATGATGTTTTCTCGTCCTCCTGGTTTTGCATGGGAAAAGATTTCTCTCGACTTCCGTCACATGTTGTTTGTAATGAGTGGATATAGAATAACAAGTTCTTGCAGCCTTGAATTCATCTAGTTCCTAGTGCAAAGAAGATTCATCACTCGGATTTTCAAATGAATTTTAATGATGGCAAATCAAGATACAGGCTAAACACTCTTCATATAATCCGCCAAATGCTCGACAGGTTTATGCACATTTTTCAATAATTTTATTTTTACGTGTTGTTTTTTACTTGTGTTCAGCTCGTATTACCCAACTTCATTATGTGACGTGACACTTAACTCATTTCCATTGATTTCCTCTCCTGTCTGATATGTTTTTGGCGTTCCCATGGCAACTTGTACTGTGAAACGCACTGGACTCTTCCAATGTTATATACATGCTGCTCACGATTTGTCTTGATGACAAAGGACGTAGCGTCTAGACGAGTCTCCGCAAAGGAAAATTTATATAATATGATATTTCTAACCATAGATCTAACATTATTATGCTCAGAATCAATATTTAAGATATTTATAATTTATTTTTATTTACACGATACCTTTAATCATAAACACATACAAGTAACAATAAACAATGACATCATATTATACATGTATATGGTAACATCATTTTGAAACACGGTAAAATATATTTAGTTTTAACACTTGTATTAATATAGATGTAGATTTACACTTAAAATCACAATGCGTTCATGAAATAAGTTTAAGGGGGAATTTTTTTATATGGAGGATAATTGTTGGTTCCAGAAGAATATCATTTTTAATTCATCGAGTGAGGAGGAAATTAATGTTTCCACGAGTGGCATAGCCACGAGTGAAAATATTGATTTTCTCCTCACGAGATGAATTAAAATAGTGTTACACTGCAACTAGCATTTTTTTTTTATTTAATGCCCTCCTGCGACGCTTTACAATCTGTTACTAAGTTCATCATTAATTTTAACCTGTGGGGACCCCAAAAGTCCCGACGTCGCATTAATCGTTATTCGGTCTAAAAATAGTCCAATAAAAGAACACAAAGAAGGGGTGTAATCAACATTTCTTTCAGGTATTTCTTGAAGAAATTTTATTTCAATTTAGAAATCAATTTTGAAATGTCTTGAAAAAAATACGATATTGTCTTCTAGTAGTCCCATTTGAAAACAGTGAAAAATATAAAAGTGGTAATTTTCACTGTTTGAAACAGTGAAATTACCATTTTTAATTCGCTGAAATTTCCCTTTAATCCACCGAAGAGCATTAAATACAATTTATTATCTTGCTTTTTATGTATAGGATAGGGTCTATTAAGACATTTCTACAGACAATAGAAGACCGAAACTAACGTAGCGTAGAAAGATTCTATTCGACTTAGAATGTCTCCCTTTTGTGAAACACTTTGTCATATAGATCGGTCTGTGTTGTACATGGTAAAATGGAAAGATGACTTCATTTGATAAATTCTGATTGGCTAAAATTTAGGAAGTGACTTCTAATATATCTTATGCTTTTATAATCATGATTATAAATTGGTTAATGCTTGGTTGATCTATGAAAAACTTTGTATGTTTGCATGAGTACATGTGTATGTATGTATTAGTTATCGTTTACACCTTCAATTTTATGGAGTTATCGAAAGCGTCGCAAAGCAGAACGCTGCAATAAATTCATCAAAATCAAATTATAAACATATTTGCGTTCCCACAGGTGATTCTCTGCCGTAATCAAAATGCGCGATGGACGTAGGGCCAAGAAAAAGACAAGTAATCAATTTAAACAGGTGAGTTCCCAATATTAAGTTTTGCACGGAACATAAGAGTATCTTTGTTGTGTATATGCGAGTTCACTTTAAAATTATTAGCGACAGCGCTCCGAAACTCGGAGACAGTTAAATGGTGTACCAACATGGATCACAACCTCGGCACTTCTACAGGCTTAAGCTGGTTATTGCTTTGGTTAGGTTCATCGTACGTATTCTTTTATGTATACAGTCGACATTGTATTAAGAGACCGCTCAAGGGACTGCCAAAAAGTGGTCGCTTAATGAAATGGTCTCTTAAAAGATATCTTTGGAAATCTAGGCAAACAAGTCATATATAATATACAAACTGTGAGCTAAATTGTATCATAACGTTATATTATATTACAACATGAATACGATGTAAACTACACAATGTTTTGTTGTTTTATACCAATAAACATCAACATGTTATATGTTATACATCAATATGTTTTGTCATATCTTTCGATTTTTAGTTGTTATGTTGGAATAATACCTTGGTTCATTGGCTGAAGTTTGTATTTGGTGTTCGGTGGAAAAACACGACATTTGAAATCGAATTCATGGATGGATTCGGACAATTTCAAGAAAAATATTATTTAGCAATGAGCTTTCTTTATGTCTCTGTCTAACATAAATCAAGAACCCCCCGATAAATTTATTTCAACCGTGCGCAGTGGTCGCGTACGAATTATTAATGGTACGCATTGCATCCGGAAGTATTAATTTACCTTATTCCCAAATATTCTTTTACCAAAATCCGAAGCATTCGGCATTTGGAGGGATGGTTTCACCTATTTCAACTTAGTAACTGTTGAAACGGGAACCAGGAACTATATTAAGAATTTAGTTGCACATGGTGCAGTCATGCGTGGTCAAAACAAAGTGGTTTCAGGTAAGCACTTATGATCGGGATAATTGCTTGTTTGTTCGGATGAGTTAAAGATGAATATACACATGCTCTAGCGTACACGATAATTAGCAACGGAATCAAACACGGTCGCTCAAAAAAGTTGATTTTGTGCATAATCTTACGTGCTGGGACTTGGTTTATGTGGTCGCTGGTCGTTCGGGCGGGATTTATAACGGTCGTTTAATTAAAAAAGTCGTTTTATACAGGTGGTCGCATGTACGAGGTTGACTGTATTTTTCAAGAAGAAACCGATAAATTGGCCGATATTTATATTAATTTCTCGATAACCCCTACTTTCGTTTTGTTGGTGCACTGGAGGTCTCTCCGCACACCTCTTTATGACGCACGTGCAGGCTCTCTTGTGGGAAATCAGAGAGACTGCCGATATGGCGATTTCTGCAGAGAGACCGCCGATATGACGATTTTTACCGTTGGACTGCCGATATAGCGATTTCTGCAGTGAGACCGTCGATATGGTTATGCACCGTGAATTCCCAGCCTTGTTATTTGGACTTCGCGAATGATGACTGGGGTTTCGGTTGTGCATGTAACTGGGTATTTAATACCCGATTCCCAGCTGGCAAGGTTCGGTTTTAGATGGCTAATGAATATCAAATTCCCAATTCCTAGACAACTTCATAGATCTGGTAAGTTTTCATGGAGGGGATTTTTGTGAAATTCATGAATATTTTCCAAAAGATGGAAATCCATGCTCCCAGCAACACTGACTACACTTACAAAATCGGCCTTTAACATACTTTATAAGATTTCTTTTAGCAAAAAGTATGTTCGTAGTTTCCCTTATGTAAATGGACAAAATAGGAAAGGTTTTAGAAACAGTAAAATTTTCTTTTTGATTCACCTTTAAACAAAAATTGGCACTAGCCTAAATATCACAAAAGCACGTAACAAATTGTCCAATTCAGGCAAAGTCACGTTTTCAAATATCTCATTTTCTACTCATGAGTCAAATCAAACTGAATGATATCTTTGCAGAAAAGGAATGATTATTTTTTAAAAAAGGTCATATTTTCCTCTGCAATTTTTTCATTTTTTTTTTAAACTTTTTACAATATTCAATGATCTGCTGTGTGCCTAAACAACATTTTCTAATGGCTTTTGCAAGAGTTTCCTATCTCTGTTTAAAATGTCTTTGGGCAGAGAAGTATCGATCAGGAACGCAATTAACAACAACAACAACAACAACAACAACAACAACTTGATTTTGATACTTTGTCTTGTGATGTCAGCGCTAATAACTGCTCATGCATTGCCCAAGGTGCAGTGGTAGCCTACGTGACTGTTAATCCGTGGTCAATGCAACAGCGTTTCATTGACGCTGTTGCATTGACCACATTAATCAGGTGATCATATAACACTATAATAGTATATGTATGTTAAGTAACGAAACGATGAAGTTTCCTTTGGCGATTGCCTTCACATACAAACATTCAGACGATCTTGTAAGATGGTTTGCATTAGTTTAATATGCTGTCACCTGATCATGGTTATAAAGGAACGGCATCTGTTAAAACCAGGGTAAAAATTAGCAATGATTCGAAATAGATACAACGCTGAAATGATATGTATGAAATTCGGGTCTGATAAATATATAAGCGATAATTTGTCTTTTTGCGTAGGATAAAGACAGTCTTATCATACAGGCAGGTGAACCATTTTCTATTATGAATGAAATTAGAACCCTGATGATATAAATCAAGGCATCTTTTACGCGGAATAAAGCGAAATGTCAAAAGTTCATATTATCATTTAGTCTACATTACTCCCCCGTACTGAAACACCCGCATAACCACCTGACTAGCCAGACTCCTATCGTCTTATGGCCTCTTGCTGTTAATGTGTCGGTAATCGGAATCGGCAGTCGTCCATGACTGTGTGATAAGCACGTGTTTAGGGTACTGCAGACACGTTCACTGATTGAGAGAAATTTAGATGTCGTCTGCCGAGCGATCTAACAATTGGGAAAAATAGGAAATTACCAAAAGTTTGTATCAGTTACAAGTATAAACTATTTAAAAGGATTTTTATTTTTTTCATTTTTTTTTATTTTTATTTTTTTGCTGTAACAAACTGCAGAGTAGATGCATACCTATCGCTAGCCATGCAAATTAAACTTAATCAGAAATGGGTTGTGTTTCTAAATGTCATCAGCTTTAGTATTTTACATAACTTTTTAGGTATTATTTTTATGAAACTAACTCCTCTAAATATTTTTCCTGAAATGAATAAATCGATACATCATCATGTTCACTTTTAAATATTTACGAATATAATAATCTCCATGTATGTGTATTCATGGTCTCTTAATATAGACATCCTGGTGTATTTTAAATAAAAAAAAATGAATAAGAAATGAAAGAATTTGAAAATTTCAATCTACCATATTTTTGGACAATCCATATTTTGAGACAATGTATATGTAGGTTATGCATGATCACTAATTCAAATCAAATCCAGGTAATCATTCATTGAGCAATATTACTGATAAGTCGATGAATACGAAATACTAATGCACAGAAAACACAATTTATGTGCGACATAAAACGGATATTCAAAAATTTATATTAAATATCAACATCTTTTATTACTGAATATTTTTTTTGTTTTGTCACTGATTTAACTTTTAGGAAAAAAAATGTACCAAAAATCGACACGCAGAAGGGGCCCAAACCTGCTGCAACCGCCCGACCCTAAAGCGTGCGCCTGATTTTTTTTTTTTTATCTGGGAAGTCTGTGTGTGAAGGCTGCTTCCAGATCGACAATTAGACAGTCAAGATTACCAAGTTCGAACGTAATACAGCATATATCCGGTATTCCCTTCAACATATTTGACAAAATATGTTTAAAGTGATTTTTTTTACTCAAATTTAAAAAAAACCTCTTTTACAATGTTGAGTCTAAAACTGTGGACTATTCAAAGCATTCACTAATTGATAGTTACACAATTCACTTTTTAATTTTTATTTATTTTTATTATTATTATTTTTTTTTTTTGGGGGGGGGGGGGGGGGTCCAAAAAGCACCTTTTTAACGCCAGTCTGCCCCCCCTTACTACCTTCATTTTTTTAATACAACTGTAGTCAAATACTTTTGCACAGTAGTTATTCAAAAACATGGCTTTGCGAAGGTAAAATATAAAATTATATCGCTCAAGGCTCAGTCCCATTTGACTTTTTTTGCCTAGGGGATGTACTCCCGATGGAAATTGATGAGCCTCGGGAGTTGTCGGGAACAGATTCATCGGGAGGCCTCGGGAGTTGTCGGGAACAGGTTCATCGGGAGGCCTCGGGAGAATTTCATTGCTTACATTGAAAATTTTCCCTGTATGTTCTCGGTGTTTTTACGGGGAAAACAGGCCAGGAAAAACATACGCATAGCTTCCCGGAAGCTCCTGGGAAGCATTCACGGAGCTTTCGCGAAATATTTTAGGCTTTGGTGATGTCTCGAAGGTTCGGCGACCTTTCCGTGATACATTCCAGATCTTGTGATAGAATCTCAGAATATTCGCAAAAAAATCGGCAAGCGCACTCCAAAATTTGTTGCTTTTTTTTTGTCAACTTTAGACTGTGACAATCAAAATGGCCATGGGACATTGCTGGGGACATCCTCATAAACCCCCGAAATTCTACCCTTGATTTTGTCCATCACCAAATTCTCATAATCTCCATAATCTTCCCCGAGGCATCTAGGATGGTTCGATACAACGATACATTCCCTAATCTACAGGGATATTACCCCGATGATGTTTCAACTTCGGTGAAGCTCCGGGACACCTTCCCCGATCATCAGAAATATTTCACGAGCATCGGGAGCCATCTTCGATAATACAAGGCCATTGTACCATAACCAAAACATCAGTGAACGTTTCAACGGACCAATCCCGAAGCTTCTCATGGGACTGCTCCGTCTTTTTGGCTAAAACATCTGATGCCATCGGGAAAAAAATGTGTGTATATCCACATGGCCGATGATTTTTCTCCAGTGGGACCTAGGCATTAGATCCATGGTATCAAGTTTGAAAACAAAAAAACAAAAACAAACCCCCCCCCCCCCAAAAAAAAAAACCATCACTTTTATCTCAAGATACCCTTCAGAATGCATCTCCGTCACACTAAAAAACTTTTTTTTTCTTTTCCGGGGGAGCATGCCCCCCCCCAGTACTCACATCACATTCAGACTTTGCCCCCCCCCCCCCCCACCCCCAGTGGAAAAATTCTGGATCCGGGTCTGTTTCCGGTATACAGAAGGGGGCGATTGAAAACAACAACAAGATGAAAAAAGACACTATTCCTCAGACATTTTCAATAACTATGTGATTTAGACAATTACAATATTCCACTGAAATATTGTCCAACACAATGGCAAATATGTGGTTAAAGAGTGGGATATTTAGCACTCAAATTTAACCGCATGTGTCACTTAACCTTATGTAGCTACTAAGCAAAGCCAGCATCTTGTTCAGATTTTCTTTTATTTTTACACGCCCCCATTGCGCACGATAGTAAGTATAAAAAGCAATTGACATATGTTCTCTATTATCAAGATAACTGTATTTATTGTTTATCTAATTATATTATATCTTTTTTTAGAAATACCGTACGTTCTCTTTACTAAACATCATTAGGTTTTCGCTGCCTATGCAGGATCGTTATTATTATAACCTTGGGTCGAATGTTCAGGCGTAATTGCTTATATATTTATGTTGCTTATCTGACAGCATTGTGTTCAATGTAATTCTCAAATCTGATTAACATTTAGAAATAGAAGTATAAGAACCAGTCTCCATGACCGAGTGGCTAGAGGTCGTGGGTTCGATCCCTGGTATACCAAAGTAGTAAAAATTGTACTAGTCTAGCTTCTTTGCTTGACACTCAGCATATAAGGGTATTTGCAGGACTGGTTTGCCCGGTGTCAGGATAATGTGACTGGGTGTGTTATCATGCCACATGTCTACGGCGTGATACTGCAGTGTGGCAGCACTATAACTATCTCAAGTAGACATCGTCTCCAAATGACTAAAATACTGTCGATTGGACGTTAAATCCAATAAACAAACAAACAAACAAACAAACAAACAAACACATGTGTAAGGACACTCTTTATATTTCTTATCTTTGCGAATTTCAAAACGTGCAAAAAGGCCTGTAGAGGGGATGGACCATGCACGGGAACTCTTGCTATACACCATTTCACCAGAGGATCGACAGTTCCCGGTAAAATTCGTTGATTTAAATTGACCAATCAGTGGCTGGGGAAAGTTTTCAAATATCTGTTTATTTCCTATTGTTCCTATGTACATCAGCATGTAGATTTTGTGTTCGGGAAGTGCATGTTGATTTACACGGGTTTACGTCTCATATTTCAGTAAAAGGGTATATTTGTTCGGTATGATGACGACGCTGAGGTACGTATCACTTTGGGTTAAGGTTTTTCATTTTACCTTTGCATGGTATTAGATTTGAAATTAGAAAATCTATTAAGTATTATTTATGGATATACAAATTTTAATGTGTAAAATTGCTTTTGTCGCTGCAAACAATGCTTTACAGTGTTTTTAAGACAGGATACTTTTGAAATGCTTTTCAAACATAAATAAAGACAAGGAAACATGAAACAAAAATCACAACCAATAGTCGGACTTACGTTTTACATGTACATTCAGTCTAGTTGCCATAATAATGCACGGTAATGTTGAAGTCATTTCTCAATCTCTGCCCTTTTCAAAAACTGTATGAAACGAGATGTCTTGTGCCCCTCATATTGATGTAGAATTACTGTCTTCTGCAAAAGACCAAGAACCCGTGAGTATACCTTGGGATACTTTAAATCTGTAAGGTAATACTTCCCCATCAGAATTAGCCTGACCTTGCTGTTTCTAGGAGAATGTACACACTGTCGCACACAATAGTCATATCAACAATCCTCTCCTCCTTGCTGATGGCAATTAACCTTGGCGCAGACTTTTGGGCCGAAGAAAGAAGCCGTTCCATCTGCCCACCTTCGAGCTGAAACATATGTTGCTGAGACTAGATCTATCTGCTGATGGAGTACCCTTAAAGTACATTTGTACTGCTTTGTCACAGTAAAGATAGCAATTTACTATGAGATACTTGCAATAATGTTTGTTTGTAAAAGAGTCCAGGCATGCAATCTTAGGACAATAATGATAAATAGAATAATAATAAAAAAAAATTCTGACAGAATATGGTTCTTGTAAAATAAAATAGGGCTATAAATTGGTGATAAAAATCATCCCATGCTAATTATAAGAATTGCCTGCCAAAAACAACAACAACAAAAAAACAAACTATATATATATATATATATATATATATATATATATATATATATATATATATATGTGTGTGTGTGTGTGTGTGTGTGTGTGTGTATTTAAGATAAAAATATAAGCCGCTATTTGCCCAATTCCTTTAAGTGCAATTTAGACATTTTGCTAACACTCAAATTTTATCGTGGTTTGATTTACTTTTCTACAATTCATTATACATGTATATTTTACTGTTAATATTTTCTCCTTATAGTGCCATATGGTCGCCATGGTGGCCTCGGACGGTGACAGATAGTAATTACAAATCAATGACCTGCACAGAAATTTTAACTGGCAATGCTTTCTCACATGCATATTTGGCTACTCCGATTTTTTTGTAATCGGACAACGATCGCGCGAACCCAGTTATTTCTCACCTCACTTACAGCGTATGTATTTATCAAATCAAATGTCTAATTTTACAAAACATGACTTATGAACGATCATAATATAAAAACAGAATTCATAAATGCGTTAACCCATGCAATTAAATTAAGTGTGAATATATCGGACAGAACGAGTCATATTCAGTGAATGTCATCGTCCTCTCTCAGGTATGTGGCATTGAAGATAGTCTCGAGTAGTGACCTCTTAATCTCGTTATAATAGAAGCACCCACAAAATTTACCATTCGGATTATCGTTATCAAAGTTCTTTGACACCCAGTAAATTGTTCGAAGTATCAGGATGGTAATTTCGAATAATATCTTTCTTTATCCACTTTCTTAAGTTTTTAGACAAAGTATTGATCTGCAATACTATCTTTGATATCAAATTATCTAGCAACCAGTCATTTTTGTCAAACTTAATAATAATGAATTAGTAATAGACGATGAGTCATCCCACATGTATACACTGCTGCAAAATATCGTTATCGTTTAATATCAAAGAGATGCTTATCCAAATTTAACTCTTTCCCTCATATAGACTCATGGCCAAACCTGATCTGCAAACACGAACAATAAATCCATTTACTCGCAGGCTGATCTGGTTTTATGCTGTTCGCATAGGTCTTTTCATGGTTTCCTCTATGAGGGAAAGGGTTAAATAATTAATTGTACCATGTATATTCTTTACCTCGGAAATCACCTCCTTATTGTTAATGCTATAATGTCAATACCACCACTATTGCGTTTGGCCTGTCTATGTCGATATTAATAAATTACTGGGCAATGAGGGAAGTCAGTTTGGGTGGACTAAGGGTCAAATAACAGTCCCTCCCCCATATACTCACTCGTGGGGACAAGCTGGTGAGTTTCGAATTGCAAAAGTGAGATATTCCTTACTCGAAACTCACTTTTTCTAACTTAATACTCACCTTTTCTAACTCAAAAATCGAAATTCAAAACTCACAATGTATATATAAATCTTTTTCCAGTAAACTGCCACGAGAATTTTCAGTCATTGAAATGTGGCACGTGATATAAGATCGGTTGATTTTTTTCTTTCTTTTTGTTTTTATTTTTTGCAAGGGAGGGAGAAGGGGATATGATGTTTAAAAAGATGAAAGAAACTGAACAAGACAGATATGGTAATGCCGCACTGCGAAACCACACTGTAGATAAGTGGCATGATACAAGATCCAGTCACATTACCCTGACACTAGGCCGATCAGTCCGGGGCGGACGCTCTAACCACCCGGCCATACGGTCGGTAAAAACAGTTTAAGTAGGAAAAAATAACACATTTTTGTTTAATTTCTTGCTTGGCAAGCAAATGGTCCTGAAAACATTAAAAATCATAAGTGAAAATGGTATTTCTATATTTCTTTATCTTTATTTGTGGTGAAACTGTAATTGTAATATTTTGTCAGATCATGCCATGAGGACAATGTAAAAATGACAATGAAATGAAGTGAAACAGTATAGTTTTATTTTATTTATCTTTTTGTTTTTCATATTTGTTCGCTTAAACTACCCAAAGACAGTATTTCTATCATTTCAAGCGAAAAATTTAATGCTATCACGCCGTATACACAGGTGGCATGATACCGGGCCAATCAGTCGTGACACCGCCCTTTTCGAATGAGCACCAAACAAGGGAGATAATCCAGTACCATTTCAACGACTTATGTTGCGGCTGGGGATCGAACCTGCCATCCATGGCGGATGGATGCTCTAACAACTTCACAACCCAAACCTGTTTTGTTTGTTATACTAAATCATAAACTTTAAATAAATTCAACAAGCTTCATTGGAAAGTACCGCCATTACCTAGTAAGTTATCCGGATATGCATTGCCTGTTTCCGTCGCCTCTGTGTCACAAGAAATCGACGTCACGTTCAATAGTAGACCCGCTCCTCGACACCTGGGCGTGTCTACAGAAGTACGAACTCTTAGAAGTTAACCTTTGCTGCGACAGTTTTCAGCCATAGAATTGCATGTGAAGGAAGAACCCCCGAACACACAAATCACCCGGGAACAACGACCGACCTAGCGTATGAAAAATCCGAGTGACCCTGCAGAGATTCGAACCCATAGCTGTGATGGACTGGTGTTTACAGTAATGGAACCTGCCAACTGCAGAAGCGGGCGTCCTACATTTAGAGATTGCAGAAAACCACCATTCTCTCTGCTCGACTTTCCCTTTGATTGTTTTTGTTCTATATGTAGGATAACGTATCATGCACGATCGGACAACTGTCTAAACTTCAATGTTTTCTTTTTCTGTATCGAAAACATACGATACTTAAAATCATAAATGTGGTAAATCTTGAAATGACGGTATATTAATAAAAGATAAAAAGAAACTTGAACTTGAAATATAAATGGTACAACATGTAATATGTTAAATATTTTCGATTAACTATTCAGCCAAGTACCAGCATAGCCTCTGCTAACTGGATCCACATCACACTCAGACATCTCACAGTATATATTAAGCCCACGTTACATCCTAGGCATATTTGCGCTGAACAAACTGGTGCTTAGATTCCACAACTTTGTTCTGTACCCCAAACAATTCAATATGATCCCCGCGCTTTCAACTTCAACTTTTTTGAAATGTTCATACCGGGAAGAAAGTCAGTAACAATTTAATGAGTCCTCATCGATGATACGGCGATAGGAATCACTTCAGAGGCTGGGCCAAAAAGAGAAATATTTCTGTTTCTGGTCTACCGACCGACTCTCTTTTTTTAAACGACCGACCCCAAAGTCTTTTTTACCTTTCCGCCTTTTAAAAAAATATTATCTTTTGTTTTACCTTTCGTTTCATGTAAAAAAGTTAATAAAAATAATAAAATCCCGACCTACCGACCCTCTTTTTTATTTGCTGGAAACCAGAAACGGAACTTTTTCCCTGGTAACGTCTACAACGGGTTAATGCCGTTATTTTAGAGTCTTATCGAAACCAAATTCGTGTGCTTAAGATGTGAAGGAACTTCTTTTAATTTGAACATGTCGAAATTATGCGTAGAGTTCCTTAAACCTTAGAGACCGTATTGTTCCTTAAATGTTTCTTAAAAGGTTCATGGTGTGTTTTTCATTTTTTTAACTGCCATCATGAGGTTGTTATTTTCCTTTAAATCTATATCATGTCTAGGTTAAGTAATACAAACACATTCAACATTTTCATGTTATCATGTTAAAACGTTTAAAATTGAAAACTGTTGAAATTAACAGAATCAGCATGTTGCAAGTTAGATTGAAATTGGTCCCATAGCACCTATCAAGCTCCAGGAGAAGTCTTGCCTTTTGTAGGTTTCACACTCACATCGTTGGTCAAAGTTCCATGTTCTACAAGAGATATTTACTTACCTTTCTTTTTAAATGTACAAATGTATCTCTATGGTACTTGTACTGTACAAGAAAGTTTTCAGTTGGATTCTAAAGATAGGCTGAGGGAAGAAACTTCAACCTGACTCTACAGCTTGACTGATTATGTCAGTCACCTCTGCTGACACGGTTGTCACTTCATTTATCTGTAAGTTCATTGATATCATAGTTTACACCAATAAATGGCTTTTCTGTATTAAGTGATATAAACACTGCGTTGGGTATTTTACGAAGAAATATTTCATTCGCTTGCTTAGCAAAATAGGTAGATGACCAGTTTAACGTTTTGCATTTGTTTGTTTATATTCAAGGTCAAAAGAAAAAACAAACAATTTATGCGTTCTACTGTATATGAAATATGTATCGAAGGACATATTAGCATAACATTTCATAATTCAAAATATACTGAAGAAGAACAGAAACGCATGATCACAAAAAAGGCAGCACATGTAGCCAGATTAAAATTTGACCACCTGACTTTTTGTTAACCATATATTACAAGTCCCTCCTAATTTTAAAGAGATCATTCTTAAAGCATATCTTTTTTCATTATATCGTTTACAACATAACTTAAATACTCCTCTAATATGACATTAAAATCTCACTCCGCTTCCTTTTTTCTTCGGTATATTGTGGTTACATGGGATTACGGTGGTGCGAAGTTACCTTAACGGTAGTTCACCTTAAGAGATGGCATTTTCTTGTATAAAAGACCGAGCTGTGAATTCAAATTTTCATAAACCCACTGGCATTGAGCAAGGAGGTGAGACAACATAACCTGGCAAATACTGGTAAGTTATTTCAACTATAATTTGCAATCATTTACTCACTTAATATCAGTAATATTTAATGACATTTAAGTTTGGAATGTGTCTGTCCGTCTGTCTGCCTTTCCTTCTGTCTATCTACTCATAACCTTTCAACCCACATATCTTTCTTTCTGACTTACATATGTCTGTATATGTCAGCATGTCTGATACTACCGCTACCAGCTTATATATAAATCGCATCTGGATCAAATTTCACCAACCATACTTAGCGCTAAGTCATACTTAAATATTAGGGGCGAATGTCGCCATACTTTTTTCTCTATCTGAAACACCCAAATAAATAAAACATAAATATGTAGTTGAAATGATAAAAGAAATAAACGAAATTAAGCAAAAACAGCTATTTTTTATTTTAGCTATATTTAAATAAAAATATACAATAAGATAAAAAAAAATTTCATTTGTTCCAGCTGTAACAGTTTATCAGTATAAAATCGAAACATCCAACATTTCATACAAACTTTAAACGTAAAATTGTCTATGTAAGTTAGCGATCGTTTTAACTTTTTTTTTTTAATTTAATATTATTTTCAACTAAAAGTAATCGTCAGTTGAAGTTAAGTGGTACAATTACATTTGAATTGATAAAGATATCATAATAATAATCATCATCAACAACAACAAAATCATCGCTATAATCACACTCGTCACTATGGAATAGTATTTAATTGCGGAAGTTTTTTTCGTGTAATTTATGCAGGTATTGTTTTATTAATTCATTACTTGATATGCAAAATAAACCCCATTCAGAAAACAAATATATCACTTGAAGTGTAGGGGATAATGTGTGGACATCGGTATTCAAATAAAATATTACCTTATTATTAAATTATAACCGCAATAAATAGATATTTTTTCAATCAATCAAATAATTCACATAAGAATGTGTAATGTATCGGAGAAAGGGCGGTGACTCTGCTCTGGGCCGGTCATTATTCAAACATTTTTTCTTAACGTATCGTTTAATACCTATATTCCACACACTTCACTATAACAACATGAAATGTATGATAATGATACAAGAATCATCGAGTGTGAAATGATAATTTCATCGGAGATAGATTCATTAGAAGTTCAGGTAATCGATTTATTTATTTAGTAGTGTAATTTTGCCTATAAGCTTCCTGACATGACGGACAATGATCGCACCAAATATGTGAGTTATGAAGGAATACATTGCTTGAAACAAAATCAATATATATATATTGTTTATGGCGTCCTGGAAACCCTTTAGAAGTCTGAATAAAAGACTATAAACTTTCTGTAGTTGTAGCGATATAGGAGAAAAATTAAAGTAGATGTATTTAAAGGCGTTTGAGCGGGTTTTTTAACGGACAGATTTTTCTAAAAATTTGCATATAAGTACTATAGACTTTATCTAAAAGAAATATGAAATAAAAATAGGGGTTCACCATGCTTGTTTTAGAAATCAACCTTATGGTAGAGCATCACTATCTGCTAAAATTTGTTGAAAAACATCCCATTAAGAATAAGAAAGATTTGGTTTCTTAATACTGTAACAGCATATTAAAATTATATTTTGAAAATATTTTAATCACCATTTGTAACTTATAATGTATTCTAAAAGTTACAGATAAAAATACTGTCAAATATGCATTGAAAATAAAAAACAGGTATAAAATCTCATTTGCGCCCGGATCAAAATGTATGCAAAAACTATCCCAAAACTGTGATTTATATATATATATATATTTTTTTTTAATTTTTTTTTCTAATTAAAAAAAATTTCAACGGACAGTTTTAAATTTTGAAAATTAAAAAAAATATACCTCACCAGATTTGTTTTTTTTAACTAAAACTGCTTTTTTATTGAAATTTTAACCAAATTTGCATAAAAACACTCAAATGTGACTTTTTGTACCTTCAATATTTTGGCAAATATACTTTTGATGATATTGTTATCACATGAATCTTTAAATTTGGCGCTTTCTTCTATCATTCAATTTAAAATAAATGAGAAATTCCCACAATTTTTTTTTTACCAAAATCAAAATCAGCCGTAACCCGCTGAAACATCCTTAAATGTCTTAATTCCATGCAGAGATATTAATTATGATAAACAAAATAGATATGAATATACTCAAGGAAAAAGAAACGCAGTGTAACTAGAATCTGTAGTAGACAGACTCAAGTTTTTACCTCCTAACCTTGCAATAAACCTCATATGATAGACCCCATCTCATTCTAAAGCATTTGTCTTGTTTTAAAAAAAATCTTTATCAAAGTAATTTAAACTGTAATACCGTCGAATACTTCCTATATAAAGCTAACAAAAAGTTTACCCTGCGTTTCTTTTTCCTTTGAGTATACATCATTTGAAACAAATATCTTCGCTTCAACAAAATAATCTTCATACAACTCTGGAATGCATGCAACTATAACCTCGTCATTGTATTTCGAATCCCGGTACGATCGTTACATAATCTTACATTTATAATGAAAAAGAATACTTCATCTCCACAAACCATTTCTATTTCAGTGACTCAGTCACAGTTTGAGGGTATAAACATATCAAACTATCCTTTAAAAGTTTAAGTGGAAGCGCTGTGAAGCGTTGAATGCTTTATACACAAGGTTAACGGTATGGAAAAGAAAAATACATAGTGTCTATATATACCAATGGCTTGTTTCCACTTAATTAATTTTATTTATTTAATCATAAAATATCACACTTTTGTATGCGCTAAATACGAACTGAATGAAATAGATTTGTTTTAACTAATACGTAAGGCATACACCATAGACAATTACCATACTAATAACACAATTATGAAAACTCGTCCATCAGGAAACCTATCGTGAAGTTAACGATAATCTCATAGTATTTTTATAATATAAAGACTAGTTTTATTTTCTCGATAATGCTACACTTGTTCAACTTAATAATTTATTTCAAGTCTGTCCACATCATACAGACATAATGCTGCCCCTCCGCGGACAAATGATAAAATATGATTCATATTATCATTGTATCGGACCAATCTGTCCCTTAAACACTAAGTGCCATACTGAACTCAAGACTTCTTGGTAACCGGGCAGACACTCTAACCACTAAGATAAATGAAAAAAAGAAAAGAACGTATCAATACATCTATTTTAGGTATTATTGTGAGCATAATCGACTCCACGATGAGACGTCTTGACGGTTCCCTATGCATTTTGCTGCTGATGGTGGTCATGGAAACGGGCGCAGTTCCCGTCAACCCCGGAGGTAATGTTCACTGGTTGTGTGTGACGTCAGATATTGCTATGGTATCCTTCCGAAATTCCAGTTAAGAATATGTATCACCAAATTTGTTCCTGTTTGCTTCATACACTTTTAGCATTGGTATATACAACTTTAATACACAATTAGGTATATCTAGATAATATGACGAAGATTTCTAAATATTTGTTTATAAGCCAGTGGAAAGGAAAATAAGAAACTGAAGTCAAAAACGCGATAGGGACAATAATGATAATGTCGACAAGTAGTAGTCGAAGTAGAAGTAGTAGTGAATGAAGCAAGAGTAATATATGTATATGCCAAGAAATATGATAAATATGTATATCATAAAAACGACCATTTTCAGAACTTGTAAAGATTCACCATACGTCCCTGAATCCTCTACTACGTCACAAGAGAGACGTAGCGTCGAAGATTGATTTCCCGGATCAGATCACTTTCGTAATACAGTTTTGGAATGGTAACGAAGTTCCCATTAACGCTACCAAAAGTCTGCATCAAACTGCTGAAGTGCCCATAACCAGCAAACATGGCATTTACCAACACAGATTCCAGGTATAAAAAACCTACCCATTTTATCCCTGTTTGTGTTGATATGGAGAAGAATTCAGTATAAAATATACTAGTCCCTTATCAGATATCACGTAAATTTCACCATTTTGGATAGAAAATCTTGTGAGCATCATTTAACCAAAAAATGCCTCACATAAATAAATCACATGTATCGAAATGCCTCACATAAATAAATCACGTGTATCGTTAATTATTTCCACTTCGACGTTAAGTAAATGTAAGTAAATGTGAGAAATGGACTTGCTAAAGTGTTTCATATTTTTCTTCTTATAGGACCATATGGGTATCTACAAGAACACCGAGGACCACTCCGCTTTTGTTATCAACTGTGAAACTAACACGTGTCAGCTGGTAAGTATTAATCATTATGGACTACGCTTTTTACACAGAAACCATACTGTCACTAGATTTCAGAAAGCGTGAGAAAAAACAAAAACAAAGCGACAACGTATTTCTCCTCCCAAAAACTAACAGCCGAATAACCAGCCAGCTGGGAATTGGTTATTCGCGAATACCCAGCTACAGCCCAATAAACAGCTAGCTGGGAATTGGGAATTCACGATTTTTATAATTTAAGTATAAAACAAAGTGTAGGTTGAATACCCAGCTACAGCCGAATAACCAGCCAGCTGGGAATTGGTTATTCGCGAATACCCAGCTACAGCCCAATAACCAGCTAGCTGGGAATTGGGAATTCGTGATTTTTATAATTTAAGTATAAAACAAAGTGTAGGTTGAATACCCAGCTACAGCCGAATAACCAGCCAGCTGGGAATTGGTTATTCGCGAATACCCAGCTACAGCCCAATAACCAGCTAGCTGGGAATTGGGAATTCGTGATTTTTATAATTTAAGTATAAAACAAAGTGTAGTTGAATTACCAGCTACAGCCGAATAACCAGCCAGCTGGGAATTGGTTATTCGCGAATACCCAGCTACAGCCCAATAAACAGCTAGCTGGGAATTGGGAATTCACGATTTTTATAATTTAAGTATAAAACAAAGTGTAGGTTGAATACCCAGCTACAGCCGAATAACCAGCCAGCTGGGAATTGGTTATTCGCGAATACCCAGCTACAGCCCAATAACCAGCTAGCTGGGAATTGGGAATTCATGATTTTTATAATTTAAGTATAAAACAAAGTGTAGGTTGAATACCCAGCTACAGCCGAATAACCAGCCAGATGGGAATTGGTTATTCGCGAATACCCAGCTACAGCCCAATAACAGCTAGCTGGGGAATTCATATTTTTATAATTTAAGTATAAAAAAAAGTGTAAGTTGAATTCCCAGCTACAGCCGAATAACCAGCCAGCTGGGAATTGGTTATTCGCGAATACCCAGCTACAGCCCAATAACCAGCTAGCTGGGAATTGGGAATTCATGATTTTTAACATTTTAATATAAAAAAAAGTGTAAGTTGAATTCCCAGCTACAGCCGAATAACCAGCCAGCTGGGAATTGGTTATTCGCGAATACCCAGCTACAGCCCAATAACCAGCTAGCTGGGAATTCATGATTTTTATAATTTAAGTATAAAACAAAGTGTAGGTTGAATACCCAGCTACAGCCGAATAACCAGCCAGCTGGGAATTGGTTATTCGCGAATACCCAGCTACAGCCCAATAAACAGCTAGCTGGGAATTGGGAATTCACAAATTTTATAATTTAAGTATAAAAAAAAGTGTAGGTTGAATACCCAGCTACAGCCGAATAACCAGCCAGCTGGGAATTGGTTATTCGCGAATACCCAGCTACAGCCCAATAACCAGCTAGCTGGGAATTGGGAATTCATGATTTTTATAATTTAAGTTTAAATTAAAGTTTAATTTGAATTCCCAGCTACAGCGAATAACCAGCAGCTGGGAATTGGTTATTCGCGAATACCCAGCTATATATTAAATTTGATTGAATACCCAGCTACAGCCGAATAACCAGCTAGCTGGGAATTAGAAATTCAAAATATTTTACAATATAAGTATAATAAAGTGTGGTCTGCAAACGTTGATGATTATTATTCAAGGTAATGATATTAATAAATTTATGTTATTTGCATTAATAACATTTATATTGAATATTTTTCGAATTAGATAAAAGTTAACACTGCTTCCAGAGGAAGAATGAAAGGTACATCACAGGTGTTCAAAGGTTAATCTTCAAAACGTTTGGCAATGTTTCCCTCGACCTTTAAGAATACGATTGAATATATATCAGGGAGGGGGGGGGGGGGTGTATGACGCTCATTTCCGAAATTAAGATTGTTACGACTCATTATTATTTTCAGTATATATTGATATTACAAAAAAACACACATATAAGAGGCACAAGCGGACGCAATAGAAATGCATAGACTGTAAACGCGTACACCATAGCCATAGAGATACAACGCGGACGATATGTAACATACGTATAAGGAAAACATGGACGATATGTAACATGTAAGGAAAACCCGGACGATATGTAACATATATGGAAAACCCGGACGATATGTTACATATAAGGAAAACCCCGACGCTGTATTTTGATAATATTTTGATGGTATATTAATATTATGAAGAGGAAAGATATAATCAAATGACGCAACGCCCGTACATTATAATCAAAGAAGAGAAAAAAAGCGGAGGATATGTATTACATAATGAAAACACGGACGATATGTAACATAAAACGAAAAAGCGGACGATGTGTAACATGATATATTGATATTATGAAGAATATAAATATACACAACAAGCGGACAAAGACTGGAATGATTATCCTGACATGATTAGCACAATCCACATGTTACCCTTGATCACTCGTTGAAATATCAAGTGGGCATTTATACAGGATCTGTGGTGCCAAGTGGTACATTTATCGCACATAACCGTTAAATTATCAAAACATGCTTGTAAATTACAAAGACGATAATTTTCTATCTCTATTTGAATAATTTTCCTTCCATGACTTAAAGAAAGTTTAAGATTCAATGGAAATTCAGTTAAATTCTGGTTTTTAAAGCACTGTAACAAATGTGATCTCATTTTAGTACAATCGAAAATAAAATGTTATTATTTTGTTTCATAATGTAGTGTGCAGTTAGGTTTATCACATCCGTATATTTGAGATAGTTGAATTTCGAGTCCATTTGATTATTATTTGGTATGTCCATAAATTACAAAATTGATGAATTACATCATTACTTAAAGGACACGGTTTAATCGAAGGGGTCTTTGGATTTAAAGTGCCACCAGTGTGTAATGTTGTATTGCATAATATTATAGCCCACTGTGTATGTATACAGGTACGACTGACATTACACACTGGTGGCACTTTAAATCCAAAGACCCCTTCGATTAAACCGTGTCCTTTAAGTAATGATGTAATTCATCAATTTTGTAATTTATGGACATACCAAATAATAATCAAATGGACTCGAAATTCAACTATCTCAAATATACGGATGTGATAAACCTAACTGCACACTACATTATGAAACAAAATAATAACATTTTATTTTCGATTGTACTAAAATGAGATCACATTTGTTACAGTGCTTTAAAAACCAGAATTTAACTGAATTTCCATTGAATCTTAAACTTTCTTTAAGTCATGGAAGGAAAATTATTCAAATAGAGATAGAAAATTATCGTCTTTGTAATTTACAAGCATGTTTTGATAATTTAACGGTTATGTGCGATAAATGTACCACTTGGCACCACAGATCCTGTATAAATGCCCACTTGATATTTCAACGAGTGATCAAGGATAACATGTGGATTGTGCTAATCATGTCAGGATAATCATTCCAGTCTTTGTCCGCTTGTTGTGTATATTTATATTCTTCATAATATCAATATATCATGTTACACATCGTCCGCTTTTTCGTTTTATGTTACATATCGTCCGTGTTTTCATTATGTAATACATATCCTCCGCTTTTTTTCTCTTCTTTGATTATAATGTACGGGCGTTGCGTCATTTGATTATATCTTTCCTCTTCATAATATTAATATACCATCAAAATATTATCAAAATACAGCGTCGGGGTTTTCCTTATATGTAACATATCGTCCGGGTTTTCCATATATGTTACATATCGTCCGGGTTTTCCTTACATGTTACATATCGTCCATGTTTTCCTTATACGTATGTTACATATCGTCCGCGTTGTATCTCTATGACTATGGTGTACGCGTTTACAGTCTATGCATTTCTATTGCGTCCGCTTGTGCCTCTTATATGTGTGTTTTTTTGTAATATCAATATATACTGAAAATAATAATGAGTCGTAACAATCTTAATTTCGGAAATGAGCGTCATACACCCCCCCCCCTCCCTGTATATATTCAATCGTATTCTTAAAGGTCGAGGGAAACATTGCCAAGCGTTTTGAAGATTAACCTTTGAACACCTGTGATGTACCTTTCATTCTTCCTCTGGAAGCAGTGTTAACTTTTATCTAATTCGAAAAATATTCAATATAAATGTTATTAATGCAAATAACATAAATTTATTAATATCATTACCTTGAATAATAATCATCAACGTTTGCAGACCACACTTTATTATACTTTTGTAAAATATTTTAATTTCTAATTCCCAGTTAAATAAATAGAAATTCTGAATTCACAATTCGCAGCTAGCTAATTATTCGGCTGTAGCTGGGTATTCGCGAATAACCAATTCCCAGCTGCTGGTTATTCGCTGTAGCTTAATTAAAAAAATCTGAATTCACAATTCCAGCTAGCTGTTTATTGGGCTGTAGCTGGGTATTCGCGAATAACCAATTCCCAGCTGGCTGGTTATTCGGCTGTAGCTGGGTATTCAACCTACACTTTGTTTTATACTTAAATTATAAAAATCGTGAATTCCCAATTCCCAGCTAGCTGGTTATTGGGCTGTAGCTGGGTATTCGCGAATAACCAATTCCCAGCTGGCTGGTTATTCGGCTGTAGCTGGGTATTCAACCTACACTTTTGGTACGTGGGTATTCGCGAATAACAATCCCAGCTTGGCGGTTATTCGTGTTAAGCTGGGTTTCATCCTACACTTGGTTTTATACTTAATTATAAATTGATTCCAATTCCAGCTGCCTGTTATATGGGTTTTTGGTATTCGAATAACCAATTCACTGGTGGTTAATCGGCTTATCTGGGTATTCACCTACACTTGTTATATTAACTGTATCTTAAAAGTCAGAATTCAATTCCCAGCGTGTATGCTGACTGGTTATTCGCGATAACTTTCATTCTTCCTCTGGCTGGTTAATTGGTTTCTTTGAAATATTCAAATAATTTATTATGATAATAACTAATTATAAAATAATTCGTGAATATCCCAATTCCCACTACTGTTTTTATTTAAGTGGGTAAATATCGTTGAGATAACCTAATTCCCAGCTGCTGGTTATTCGGCTGTAGCTGGGTATTTCAATCTACACGTTGTTATTATAATTAATTTAAAAAAATCATGAATTCCAATTCCGCTAGCTATTATTGGCTGTAGCTGGGTATTCGCGAATAACCAATTCCCAGCTGAGCTGGTTATTCGGCTGTAGCTGGGATTCAACTACACTTTTTTATACTTAAATTATAAAAATCATGAATTCCATATTGCGCCAGCCTAGCTGTGGTTATTGGGCTGTAGCTGGGTATTCGCGAATTATATACCATGTATTCCAAACAAGCTGGCTGGTTATTCGGCTGTAGCTGGGTATTCAACCTACACTTTGTTTTATACTTAAATTATAAAATTTGTGAATTCCCAATTCCCAGCTAGCTGTTTATTGGGCTGTAGCTGGGTATTCGCGAATAACCAATTCCCAGCTGGCTGTTATTCGGCTGTAGCTGGGTATTCAACCTACACTTTGTATTATACTTAAATTATAAAAATCGTGAATTCCCAATTCCCAGCTAGCTGTTTATTGGGCTGTAGCTGGGTATTCGCGAATAACCAATTCCCAGCTGGCTGGTTATTCGGCTGTAGCTGGGAATTCAACTTACACTTTGTTTTATACTTAAATTATAAAAATAGTGAATTCCCAATTCCCAGCTAGCTGGTTATTGGGCTGTAGCTGGGTATTCGCGAATAACCAATTCCCAGCTGGCTGGTTATTCGGCTGTAGCTGGGTATTCAACCTACACTTTGTTTTATACTTAAATTATAAAAATCATGAATTCCCAATTCCCAGCTAGCTGTTTATTGGGCTGTAGCTGGGTATTCGCGAATAACCAATTCCCAGCTGGCTGGTTATTCGGCTGTAGCTGGGTATTCAACTACACTTTGTTTATACTTAAATTATAAAAATCGTGAATTCCCAATTCCCAGCTAGCTGTTTATTGGGCTGTAGCTGGGTATTCGCGAATAACCAATTCCCAGCTGGCTGGTTATTCGGCTTTAGCTGGGTATTCAACCTACACTTTGTTTTATACTTAAATTATAAAATTGTGAATTCCCAATTCCCAGCTAGCTGTTTATTGGGCTGTAGCTGGGTATTCGCGAATAACCAATTCCCAGCTGGCTGGTTATTCGGCTGTAGCTGGGTATTCAACTACACTTTGTTTTATACAGCTGGCTGGTTATTCGGCTGTAGCTGGGTATTCAACCTACACTTTGTTTTATACTTAAATTATAAAAATCGTGAATTCCCAATTCCCAGCTAGCTGTTTATTGGGCTGTAGCTGGGTATTCGCGAATAACCAATTCCCAGCTGGCTGGTTATTCGGCTGTAGCTGGTAATTCAACTACACTTTGTTTTATACTTAAATTATAAAAATCACGAATTCCCAATTCCCAGCTAGCTGGTTATTGGGCTGTAGCTGGGTATTCGCGAATAACCAATTCCCAGCTGGCTGGTTATTCGGCTGTAGCTGGGTATTCAACCTACACTTTGTTTTATACTTAAATTATAAAAATGAATTCCCAATTCCCAGCTAGCTGGTTATTGGGCTGTAGCTGGGTATTCGCGAATAACCAATTCCCAGCTGGCTGGTTATTCGGCTGTAGCTGGGTATTCAACCTACACTTTGTTTTTTTACTTTAATTATAAAAAATCGTGAATTCCCAATTCCCAGCTAGCTGGTTATTGGGCTGTAGCTGGGTATTCGCGAATAACCAATTCCCAGCTGGCTGGTTATTCGGCTGTAGCTGGGTATTCAACCTACACTTTGTTTTATACTTAAATTATAAAAATCGTGAATTCCCAATTCCCAGCTAGCTGTTTATTGGGCTGTAGCTGGGTATTCGCGAATAACCAATTCCCAGCTGGCTGGTTATTCGGCTGTAGCTGGTAATTCAACTACACTTTGTTTTATACTTAAATTATAAAAATCACGAATTCCCAATTCCCAGCTAGCTGGTTATTGGGCTGTAGCTGGGTATTCGAAAATAACCAATTCCCAGCTGGCTGGTTATTCGGCTGTAGCTGGGTATTCAACCTACACTTTGTTTTATACTTAAATTATAAAAATCGTGAATTCCCAATTCCCAGCTAGCTGTTTATTGGGCTGTAGCTGGGTATTCGCGAATAACCAATTCCCAGCTGGCTGGTTATTCGGCTGTAGCTGGGTATTCAACCTACACTTTGTTTTATACTTAAATTATAAAAATCGTGAATTCCCAATTCCCAGCTGGCTGTTTTTTGGGCTGTAGCTGGGTATTCGCGAATAACCAATTCCCAGCTGGCTGGTTATTCGGCTGTAGCTGGGTATTCAACCTACACTTTGTTTTATACCTAAATTGTAAAAATCAGAATTCCCAATTCCCAGCTAGCTGGTTATTGGGCTGTAGCTGGGTATTCGCGAATAACCAATTCCCAGCTGGCTGGTTATTCGGTTGTAGCTGGAAATTCGCGAATAACCAATTTCCAGCTGGCTGGGAATTCGGTTGTAGCTGGATATTGAATACCCAATACCCAATTCCCAATTCCCAGCTAACTTCACAGACCTGTATTAGACAGGTTTAACGATAACACAATACAGGGTACAGTATAGTGACCGTTATAGGCCAGTTCAACCGTGCGTTTGTAAAACGCAGAAAGCGATGGGAGAACAAGGTTTTTAATGTAATGATTTGGCATTTATAGCATATATTAAAGTAAATTTAATAAAAAAAAATGTGTGCTACCATAGAAAAAAATTGCAAGTTACCTTGTTCAACAAACATGAACATTTACAACATACAAACATAATATGTGACCCCAACGTTCGTATGTACAACGTGTAATTTGTCCATCCAGCATGGCTCAGTCAACCTAGACGGAGAGAGATGGCAGATAGCGCCGGAAGCTGGAAACAAAGAGTTCCACCGTATCCGACAATCCACAAATCCAGAAGGGAAATTTAAATCTGATTACATAACTCCGCCCGTTACAGGTGAGTGAACTCCTCAATTTATACTGTAATACTAGGACTGTGTATTGCCGGGCTGCTCACGATGCCACACATATTGAAATACGGGATTAGTATTATGCAGTAGAGAGTTAGATTTATTTCGGCAATTGGCAAAATACAAAATGGTTCGCAACAGGCAAAATAAGCAAACTAATAAGACAAACAAGAGGAAAAAATATATTTGACCCATACGATAATATGAGGAACAAGATAATTATAATAATGAGACCCATGACATGCTTCCCATTTCCAAGGCTAACACAAAACAGAGTAAGCTATTATTAAAAAGGTCTGACTCGAGTTATGAAACGAGTTTAAGAAACATTTAATTTCCACTTTACCTTCTAGGAGCTATGTAATCAAGGTCGCCTCTGTTTGATCATCATATATTGTAGCTCTGATAAATTATATACAGTCTGCTCAGCAAAGAAAAAATCCAATATTTCATATATCAGGTTCAGAAGTTCAGAAAATTAATATTCATCAAATCATAGATTTATACATGATATACATTAGTTAAAGGGCTAAGTGCTTTCTGTTTGGAGAACGTAGTAACAAGTTCCTTTAGTGTGTTGTAATAAACATCTGTATACCATATATTTTTTGAAACAAATGAAGTTAGGCTATCATGATAAATCTTTCTAGAAGGCACGTGCTTTTCAACCATTGAAATGATACCTTTCTCAGTTGTTAACATACTCGTATCATGAGATTTATCTTTAACTTTAGAGGAAAGCAACATACGTATGACCGAGAAAACAGAAGTCAGCCGAATGAAGCGACAAGCGTTACCGGACTGTTACATTGTCGAGGTTTTCGTGGTGGTCGATCACACGGTCTATGAATAGTGAGTATTGTTACACGATTAGATTCATTTTATATAAGTAAGGACAATAAGACTGTATTTAAGATACGACAAGCATGAGAAACATTAGTACTCAGCAAAGTAAAAGTAGAATATTTGTATACTGTCTGAAACTTTACAGCTCTTGCTGCTAACACTGCCGCTGTTAGTGCTGCTGCTATTACTGGAGATGATAATGATGCTGATGGTGCATATAATCAAGAAAAAAATATATATCATGAAAACAAAGATGACTGAAAAAATAGTTATATTAATAATAATATTAAGAAGAAGAAGAAGAAGAAGAAGAGGAAGAAGAAAGCAGAGAGACACTTATTGCTGGTGTTATATAATCTTTAATTATTTCACGAATTATCCTCGTCTTTACCCTCAGCTTCCTAGCACTCGAAGGCGGTAATGCTGGTGACGCAATTACAGCAATCACTCAATACTACTTGGCATTCTACAACGAGGTTCTAGTATATTTTTATCATACTTCTCACTTATCGTTTACTTATTTCTTATGTCGTCTCTTATCTGTCATCTTTTACTTACGAGTGTGTCGTCTTTTATAATCAGCCTATCATTTATGTCATCTCTCATCTTTTACTTTTCATCTGTGACGTACTATTTTTTTTCCTCCATCTTACCCATGACGTCCTTCATCTTTTAACTATAACCCATGACGTTCCTTATCTTTTACATTTCACCTATGACGTTTTTCCTCGTTTGTTTATAACCTATGGCATGCTTTATCTTTTACATTTCACCTATGACGTCTGTCTATATTTTTACACACCACTTTTGATGTCTCGTAATCTTAAACTTATAATTATTGTGTCTTTACTTTGACTCATTACTTATCACGTAATCATATTTTGAAAGCATATTCTCTGAATATTCTATTTTAGGCGAATGTTTGAATTATCGCACAATCAATAACATATAAACAACAAAAATAACATAAACGAACATCTTTTTTTTCAAATTCGACTCTTGACAGAAATATTACTTTTCTTAATATTATTAAACTAGTTTTAATCATTACCTTGTTGATATTGATCAAGCTGTGGCAAAATGAATTTCTGTATATTATTTTTATTTATTTTTTTCTATCGTAGGTTGACGAGAGATACAGCAACTTCCAATCTGTGGCACCGTGCAACAGTTGTATACGTATATTCATGGCGGGTATTGACATCGAGATGGTGGGTATTCCATATTTACTTATTTTGCCTAAACATATTTATACTGCATCCTGGCCATTGTCATAAAGTGGTATTGTCATTTTTGTATTCATATTCTCGTTTTCTTAAGTTATACTGTTTTCTTTTTTCTCCCTATGAAGCAGAACACTACAATAATCTTAAATATTTTTTCAATTGTTTTGAGGTCGATTGCATTACATACAGTTATGGACTAATAGTAATAATAATACTAATAAGGTAGTATGTGTAAAAATTATTTCAACTTGAGGGCGTATAACCAAATATATCATGCAATCGGTCTTAGGAAAATATACCACTGAAGCCCTGTTTTTTCCCCCTTTAAAATTGGCGATTTTGCGGATGTGATACATGTTGTTGATGTTTTGCGGATTCTTCACGCATTTTATATGTGAATGCTGTGTATGCTGGTAAATTCAACTTGTTTTATACCATAACTTGCTGTATTTCAGTATAATCATAAAAGATAGAAGACTTAAGAAATAAAATAACATTGAGAGTATGACCATGTCGACCAACGAGAAACCTGTAGTCTTAATGAATTGATTCTATCTTTTTTAGACTGCAGCTGAGTCTTGGACATTCAATACCCAGGTATCATACAATGGTGTCGAGTTTGTCAATGGTCGATTGGCTTTAGATCGTTGTCGATCACGACTGAGTGTGCCAGGGGTTTCTTTTGACCACATTCAGTGTCACACGAGGTACCATTTCATATCAATGCTGATTAATTTCATTAGACGTCATGTCGTCATTTTTATATCACGTCATTTATGTCTTTGGACTCGGCGTCGTTAATACGACGTCACTTAAATACTGACATTAAGAAAACGTGTGTTATTATGAACATAGTATTAATATTTTATCTTTTATCTATTTAGACATTTTTAAATTGATTTGGAAACAAGCTTTTTACAATTTATAAACAACTGGCGTCATAATCTTGGTATTTATTAACATTTTTGCTAACGTTTCCAACTTTACAATAGATCTTATTTTAATCTGTTTTACATGTTATAAATGACAATTATTTAGCTACGCCGAATATCTTTTTTTTAAAGATATTTCTTGGTTTTTATGAGATTAGCCTCTCACCGACTTTGAGTTTCAAAAGATGGATAATATCAGTAAATATGATGTTATTTTGTTCATTGCGATAAGTGTATCCAGCATGTCAAATTTTAAGTAACGGTACGTTGACAATCTTATATATAAGGCTGCGCCGACAAAGTCTGTTTAAAATTGATGACGTAAGGTCATAAAAAATGGCGTCAGTTCGTGTTATTGAAGTTTTAAAGAAACTCTTTAAGTTTTCAAGAAAAACGAATTATGAAAACACACGAGTTAAAATATCGTGAGATAAAGGACAAACTTGATGAAGTCGCATAATCTTTCACATATGTTCATAAAAATACACATTCACGATCTCTCGGCATAGTAAATACGATTTACAAAAGCAACAACAAAGATCCTATGTATGTTCATGTATTTGTATGTATATCATTCATGTGTTTATATATATACCTTTCTTCTTTCAGATCAGACATTATCTTCAACGATAACGGCGATAATACATACTATAACTATCACGACGGTAAGTATTGGTTTGGTGTCACACTAACCTACATGTACTATAACTATCACGACGGTTAGTATTGGTTTGGTGTCACACCAACCTACATGTACTATAACTATCACGACGGTAAGTATTGGTTTGGTGTCACACCAACCTACATGTACTATAACTATCACGACTGTAAGTATTGGTTTGGTGTCACACCAACCTACATGTACTATAACTATCACGACGGTAAGTATTGGTTTGGTGCCACACCAACCTACATGTACTATAACTATCACGACGGTAAGTATTGGTTTGGTGCCACACCAACCTACATGTGCTATAACTATCACGACGGTTAGTATTGGTTTGGTGCCACACCAACCTACATGTACTATAACTATCACGACGGTTAGTATTGGTTTGGTGTCACACCAACCTACATGTACTATAAACATCGCATTTTTTATTATCTGTTCAGTGTCACGCCACCTCTATGTATATCTATCACCACTACCGTTTTGGGATATCGAAACCTGATCACAATCTTATGTTGTTCAAAATACTGTTATGGGTATAATACAGGTACAAAAAGGGTATCGGAATGAAAATGCTTTCTCTGCTTTATACTGACCGCTTAATCCTCGACTCGCTGTTACATCATATATCTCTTAAAACTATAAAAAAAGGTAATTTCAAATTAGAGTCACCGGCTTGAATAAAACTGATGTTGCAGTCTTAATGCCGAAGGTAACTGGTGTTTTCCCTATCAGTTATCTAAAACATTAGAACACAATATGACGTGTTTGAGAATTTCACTCTTTAATTACCCGAACTTTATGTTTTCAGTCCGATACAAATATGGCTGCCTTTACATTCTGTTATTAATATCATTTTCAGGTCTGAGTTACCGGGGAACCATGTGCTCTCCGGCCTACTCGGGTTACGCCGTCAGCATCATGGAATCGTTCTCAGATGGCACTGACCTGGTCGCGGCCCAGGACATTGGTCATGCGTAAGGACAATGTTTATAAACAATTAATATTCAGATTTAGGTAGAAGTGCACAATAAATATGTGATATATAATCTCACCGTTCTAGTCCTGGTAAGGCCACTATAGTGTTTATGTGGGGAAATTGTGATAGGTCGGTGTTATATACGCGTCGATAAATACAGTTATCACAGTCTCAAACAACTATTAAACAACTATTTTCGGGTTGACGCTTACTATATTTTTCCTTTTCATCTCATCTGTTTGGGTATAAGAATATACAAAATACGGTGACCATTTCTGTTTTCAGTTTGGGAGCCACGCACGACAGCGAAACAGCCTGCTCAAACGCCGCACGGTACATCATGGCTGATCGCTCGAGTGTCGCCTCACACCCTAACGCTCTGACCAACAGCTGGTGGTTCTCTGAATGCAGTGCTACGGCCATCTGCAACCATCTTCAGTCGTGAGTATTCTCACTTCATGACTACTTTTACGTCATTTTCTTTCGTATTATGTCAAATTTGATAAAATGTCAAAATAGGGAAACGTTGTTGTTGTTGTAACAAACTTCGTGATGTGTCAAATACATCATTACCCATCCACTTATATATATATATATATATATATATATATATATATATATATATATATATATATATATGATTTATCAGATTTATGTAAATTTATTTTTTTTATTTTTATTTTTTAAGTTAGGGTATATTCCTTGCCAGCCGGATGCTCCTGATTTTTTTCTAAATTACAGTACTTCAAACTTATAAGAAGTGATAAATCTTTGATAAACTTATAGATATATATTCATGTCGGATAAACGAAATTCGAATAAATAAGAAAAGTAGAGACAGAAATTAGCAGAAACGGTCACCTAAGACGGAGATAGTCGACCATAAGGAACGTTCAGGCGTGTGTTTAGTATGCCGAACCATATGCTATGGTGTTGTTTTAGGACCATATACCATGCTGTTCTCGTGCACCTTATGCTGTACATAGTTATTGTCAGTGTACGTGAACATCATGGTGTTTGACACTAAGTTAGTTTCATATTTAAATGTAAGCGTACAATTGCACTCGGTTCGGCATAATGAACGCACGCCAGTGTATTTGTAGTATATTGTGTGAAATTATTAACAACAAAAAAAGTTTGTGTGCTTTGTAGAGAGTATTTTGCGTTGTTTTATTATTAATTTGTGTTCCTTTTGACAAATAATTGCGTCTCGTGTGTATGTTTTGTATTACCTTCATATATGAATTATAGCTTTTATACTAACCAACTCTACATTATTATATGCTACCTTCTCTGATAATCATCCAGTTACTTTTACCAAATTTCCACTACATGACCTTAATGTATAATGTATTATGTTTGGCTATAAATGCGTAATGGAAATTGTATGTCTCATTATGAATATGTTATGTAATCCCATCATGCTGAATGGTGGTTTTTAGTTTTTGTTTTTAAAGTTACCTGTTTCGGCTTTATGTCTAACTTTTAACTCAATGATATTTCGATACTTGTAAATACTCTTCATCGTTCTTAACAAGTTGGCATTTTATCATATTTTCAAAACAATTCTTTAAAATTTAGTTTAAGAACATCACAACTTAGAAGAATTTAGTGTTTGGATCGCGTGCACCAAATGCTAGAAAGGTGAATCTGATATGCTGTACGTACGGTATAAGAGCGAATAAGCGCTCTGATTTTACTATTATCTGCACTGGCATAACAAATAAGTACCGATTTATCAAATTCAGGTCCAGTACCACAGACTGTCTCCAGCAAGGTGGCGTAACTGGCCCGTCATTTGCTAACTTTCTAAACAGACCAGCCCTGGGAACCAGTCTGACTCCAGACGCACAGTGTCAGCTGCAGTATGGGCCAAACTCGGGTGCTTGTGGCCCTGTAAGTAAACACGTTACTGTTTATTTAGTTTAGTTTAGTTTATACAAATTTTATTGCCAAATACAAAAAAATAGGTACAGATTATATATATATATATATATATATTTTTAAACAGAATATGTGTTGTAATTGTAGACAAAAGGGTTGAGTCACAAGTTCTCAAACTTAGATTCGACTCTCCCCTGACAAGAGATAACATGTAAATAAATTTATATGACTGGAATAGATATATGTTCTTGGCAGATACATGTAGAAAAAATGGTAATACTACTACTAATGATAATAATAGTTATGGTAATTATAGTAAAAGTTAACAACAACAACAACAACAACAACAACAAAACAAAACAACAACAAAAAAACATACATTGAAGGTGTAATTAAAAAAGAAAGGTAGAAAAAGAATAGAAAAGAAAGAAGAGGAAGAAAATAAGAGGAATATAAGAGCTGGATGGTCTCTCAATATTCCCTGAAGCGTTTTGTGTTTTTGATGTATTTATGGACAGCATTTACTATACTTATGTTGTCTTTTTGAGAAATGGTTACATTTCCGTTAAGAAGGAGATTGCAATTTAAAGGATGCAAATGTCTTGTTTCTTGGAATAATTGGATACGTTCATTATTGTATTTTTTACATCGAAAAAAAAAGTGCTCAGCATTTTCAGGTACATTACAATATGAACATAAATTATTTTCAGTAACATGGTTAAGGAATAAATCATTCTTCAGGTCACTACAATTATTACGCATTCTGGTGTGTAACACAAATAAATGACGCGTCCCGTGAAGAAAATGAGCAGGTACATAAGAGGGAGAGAACATATGTTGGATTAATTTATGTTTGAATGAGCCAATTGACTGAATGTTTCTAAGTGAAATAGGCAAAGAGTTCCATAAATCAATTGATGCAGGAAAAAAAGACTTTTCAAAAAGTGTTGTTCTTCTGTGAATACCTATGAAGTCGTTATTACTTCTGAGGTTGTAACTAATACTTTCGTCAACGGGTCTTTGAAAGAGGCTATTCAGATAATCAGGTACCATATTATTTTTTATTTTAAACATTAACATAATTTTCTGGTATGTTCTTCTCTCATTTAGAGTTAGCCAACCAGTTTCTTTATATAGATTGTTCAAACTGATGGAACGCGTGGTACCAGTGACTATTCTACCTGCTTCAATTTGTAATTTCTCTAATTTTTCTTTATCATATTCCGTGCAGTTATCCCATATTACTGTTTATTTCTTGACCTTTATTGTCCTTTATTTTTAAGATGCAAATATGCATAATTATTTTGAGTTAGAGATTTTTAGTGTGTTTGTTGGACTAAAATACTATAAAGATTTACTTAAACACAGGCAGTTATGTAGGAAAGCAAATACAACCGAGTAATGCAAAATTAAATATTTATATAAATGTTACAATCATTCAAGAATTGTTACTGTTATCGTTACCCGTCTCGGTGGAAAAATTGTTAGAGTGTACGCCCCTTAACCTAAAGGTCATGGGTTCGAAATAATTCGTTCTTGCGCTTGGCGCTCAGCATATAAGGATAGTTCCATGACTAGTTGTCATGACGATGCCAAATGTCTACGACGGGATATCCCAATGAGGCAGCACTATAGCTTCTCATGAAGACAATTATCCCCTAATGATTGAAATACTGTCGGTTGGATGTTTAACCCAAACAAACAAATAATACATCATGCCATGTTGTTTGATATGGTGTATTTTTTTCTATTCGTTACGTCCTCTTATGTTTCGTTTCGATAAGAGTAGTAGTACGAAGTAATATGGAATCGCTTCGATATATATATATATGATGTCTTGTAACACATACATGATTGTTTACACTGCTTTCACTTTTTGTTTGTTCGTCTCCGTCATGTTTTGTACAATTTTTGTAATATGTTGTTCGACCTTCTGGCTGATATTAAATAATAACTTCAAAAACTTCAAATTTCAACATATTGTCTTTAGTCAAAATGCAAAAATGCAGTGTTGTATTTCTTCGTGAATTTTGATAAAGCTCTGTGGGCGAAATTCATGAAAGAGTTATTTATCTTTGTGGTTAACATTGCTCCCTATTTTGAGCTTTCAAAAAATTAAAAACATAAATCAATATTCAATCTCAGAATCCTATTTTGTGAATTGCCATCCTATCAAAATTAACAATAAGACGTTCTATGAGTTTTCACTTAGCCTACATGAATATACCCATCTTATTAAGAATAACATTAAGATAATATAATTAGACATCAATATACCTTTGTTTAAACATTTAAAAAAATACTCGTGTGAGAACCTTTTAAAAAAAAACCTTTAATATAAAAAGGGACGGTACTAGTGAGATATATTAATTACAGTGTATTGTCTCTTTGTTCCAGACGTTCCCAGTCAACATGTGTTCGGTCGGTATTGGCTGCCTGGACCGTGGGTCCTGCAACTGCACCAGTCGTGTCTACCAGGGTACGCAGTGCTCTGCAACCGGGGTATACGCCATTGGCTTCTCATATTGCTATTATTGTGATGTTAATGATGATGATGATGATGATGATGATCCTAATTGAAAACTTGACATGAAAGTCATTTTTGAGGCATGTGATATAATCGAAAATAAATGAAAATATAGAATAAAACCATAGCTCACAACTTTGGTAAAATATGGTACATGTATATAAGCAGTTCATCACGAGAAGGTAAAAACAAATTATAAAATAATAGAATAATTAATATATAAATGAGAGCATGAAGAAGATTATTTGCGAAACGAATTTAAAAAAAAAGAGTATTTAAATCTCTGTTTCAGGTCTGTCAGGAAGGCGTTTGTTTGAGTGCACCAAGTAAGTTTTCAGGGTCAAGTTATATATCCTCTATATCAGCAATGCGTACTTTAATTTTCTCCTGAAGGACATTTATTTCATTTCGTATAAACGACTTAATAAAATACAGGTGTTTCACATGAATCTTAAAATGTGGACAGTCACGTTATAGCCTTCGTATGAGAACTACAAGCATACCCCTCTGGTAAACTTTTTTCTTATTTTAACGTGATGTACTTAAATGTCTTTCAGATTTTAAGGTTCATTAAAATGAACAAACACATTAAATATCCCATTTGGTACATACAGAATACTTAACTGTCACAAATATGATGTGTGTGGAATACATAATTATCATCAATTTATATTTGATATTGGCATCTGGAGTGATTATAATATGTGATTTAAAACAAATTATGAATGTTAGCAATATAAACACGTTCAACTAAATTTTATTGAAGTATTAATAAACTCTCCTTAATTCTTCTTCAGGTACGGGGTCTGGGCTGGGAGAAGCGTGCAACAACAACGCTGATTGTACCGTACCTAACTCGCTCTGTATTGGTGGGGTATGCGGGTGCGGCTCTGGGTTCACCCGGGTAGGCAGTGTATGCCAAAGCAGTGAGTACAGTGTTCAGAAAGTTCCTTTAAGTTAGGAATGGTGAATGAATATTGCAATGTCATTGTTATTTCCTGACAATTAGTTATAACAGTTTAATTTCAATATTATAAAATTGTTATGAACGTTTTAAAAGTAGAAGATATGTAAGAACAATAATTATGTATACAAAGGAACACCCCTAGAGCGGAATCATGGTGTACCATGTAAGGAAATGGAGTGCTCTCAGCATTGGCATTTCTTTCTGGTAAACATGGCATGAATTTCTCGTGTTTTTAGGAGTTCCATAAATTTCCCATCGGTTATGCCCTGTACAAGGCATTTTTCGTAATATGACATTGTACTTTTCTAAACCAATCAAAGGAATTCATTGTAAATTAATACACTTCTATAAAAATAGTTCATGACTTCGCAAAAATGAATAATTTCATTCTGCATACTAACAGATATGAGCAGCTGACACCGTTTAGCCAGATAAACCTTGTGTTATGGAATGGAACATCCGTACCTCGGGCACCTGTTGGAAACCCGACAGAGCCTCGTTCTACTCATAAGCAGGTGTCCGAGATACGAGTGACTCTGTTTATACCGCTCACACCAGGCCTTGTATCTACGATGAAAAATAGTTTCCTTGGATGGTTTACTTCAATTTTTTTCTTTAAGATGGTCAGATGAACGAACTATAGGAAACAAATCGTACGCAAATGTGGTTTTACATCACTCACATTGTTTATTTTCATAAAATTTGAGTTTAACTTCAGAATATATCATATGTATAACGGATGTTAATCATCTGTAAGGTCTTTTTTAACCCTTTCCCTCACAGAGGAAACCATGAAAAGACCTATGCGAACAACATAAAACCAGATCAGCCTGCGAGTAACTCGCAGGCTGATCAGGTTTTATGCTGTTCGCTGCTCCTCAGTGGTTTGGAAATGAGGATTTTGTAATTAAATTTGGTAAGGTTTAACTGTGGTTTTCTGCAGATCAGGCTTTATGTGGTACCTATTGAGTGCGTCAAAATGAGTCTATATGAGGGTAAAGGTTAAGGTGACCGAATAAATTCGTTTCGTTGTATAATAACATTTTAAGCGAGTAATGCAGAGTTTTAATCTTACTTTCCTTTATGATTCAGTTAGCTGTTTTTTTATGATAAAGATGATGGTGACGACGACGATGATGATAATAAATGATGCTTATGTTGATTTTGATTATATAGATGCTGGTAACATCGGCGACTCTTGCGCCACGTGTGGAGGACAATGTATCGCTCCGGGATCGGAATGTCTCAGTGACGTGTGTGCATGTCCAGCGGGGCAGGTGGATGTGAACGGAGCATGCTGTACGTCTTTCTCCCCCGCCCCTCTCCCCCCTCCACCCCATCTCTCTCTCTCTCTCTCTCTCTCTCTCTCTCTCTCTGTTCAACAAAGCCTCACGTCCGTGGTCCATTATAATTAATGGGTCACGAGAACGTACTGAAGTAAATTTTTGATTAAAGATTATCAATTTATAGTTAAATAGGAACAAAATATTTTTCTCTTAATTGAATCACTTTCACGGATTTCCACATAATTAACAATAAATATGATGTGTTCTCTTATCAGCTGTTCTATAATACAAATTTATACTTGAAAAACATTTCATCTTAACTCACAATTTACTAGTCGTAAAATTTGTCATATACGAGATCAAATGTAAAAAGTTTTGAGGGAGAAGATATGTTGATATCTGTTGTAGATTAAATCTTCAAAATTATTTTATAATCCGTATAAATCTTTAGATCTAGAATTCAAGAATTTGAGCGCTGCAGATTAGTATTCCCTTACTTCAAAGTTCTGTTTTGTGTGATTATTTGCTCCCGTTTAACCAGTCTAATCAACTGAGTTGGAGAATATCTGGGCGATTAACTCACATCTCAATGAAAAAAATCTAAGCAACCATTTAATTATACGCATCAATGCTGTCATGGATACAATAGAATCTCTTTGTCTCTGCTAAGCATTTCTGTGACCGGTCTCCATGGCGAGGTAGGAATTTAAACAAGGCAACAAACTCTTTCAACTGAGAAAACATGAGTATATACATGTTATATAAGTATTTTATTTGACACTTTTGGCTTTTTCTTGAGTGGCTGGTCTGTATTTACATTATTATTTACTGTATATTTTCAACAAGAAATTTCGGTTCATTGAAATACATGTCTGAAAATGTGTCTTATCAGTTTTTGTTCGTTCATATGCAATGATTTCACGAGAAAAAACCCTGTTATCAATATCTTTAATCGCAAAGAATTAAACCTAAAATTTTCTCGAAAGAAGAAGAAAAAAAATACGTACATGTACCATGTTTTTGAAATTCATGCTTCTTTTCCTAAAATTTGGCAGTTTGTATCAATGTAATTAGTAATTCAATTATATGATTTTAAATAATTTGTACGTCCCCATTTTTTATGGTGATTCTCCTAAGGTTTTAGTACTCTGTGCCAATTGATTATTGAATTTGTCTTTTTATAAACAGGGTATTTATTCTGCGGTTTTAAATGACGAATGTTTTGGCGGTGATTGTATTTGTCGCTTCGTCACTGGTCCGCCAAAATTGAGCTCTCGTGTAATTTAACCAGTGATCATTTATGAGACGTATGCAGTATATAACTCTTGCACATTTTTATATATTCTATACAGATGGAATCGCCATAGGCGACTCGTGTGACACTGTTCCTAGTGATACCTGTACTGCCGGAGGAAACGTGTGTGTTTCTGGAAGGTGTACCTGCAGCCCACCCCAGATTCAGGTGGGCGGAACATGCTGTAAGTGTCATCTGCTGTTTGTTACTTATTGTATCTGGTCTCTTGATTATGTTAGGAAGAAAGGCTAAAAATTGTTTAAATTTCAACTGAAGCTGAGATGTATTTTCTATGAAATATTAAATAGTTTGATGTGTACATGCAATTTTAAACATTTTCTCCGTATTACAATATTAGACACATGGGAGAAGGTGGATAGGGAACTATATGATGTGGTTGTAGTTAACATATTAGATTGATACTGTAATGATTTCCATATGATGTACTGAAATAACAAATGACTGCGCAACAAAATATCTTAATCACTGGAGAAAGGTGATAATGAAGACCATCCTCTCTAATGTCTTAAGGGTCATCAATTTTACTATCACCATCTACTCTTCTTAATTTGTTCATTCCACAAATGCTCTGAAATGATTTACAAAGAAGGTGTAGACATTTAAAAATACTTAGGATTTAGTAAAGCTTGAATGAATAGATAAATTGAACAATAAATATATATTAGCATGTATTATTTTCGTTAAAACGTGTTTAATAGAGCAGGACTTCTTTGTTTAAACTGTATTTACTTTTAATATTTGTACTATGATTATCTTCGTCTGATATGTAAAGTGTTTAAACCCCATTGTTATTTTTCTCCCTAGACACCCCGGCCAATGGCGCGTCCTGCACGACGGTACCCGAAGGTAGCACGTGTCCACAAGACCATCGATGTGTGGGGAACTTCTGCGTGTGCCCACCGGGCTTCATATACTATCCGGGCCCCATGCTATGTCGTAAGTTGTTTTAGATTCAGCATGACCTGTCCTAGACAGTGTGTCATTTTTCTGGACCTTCACTCGTCTGCCTTATTCAATTAATATTTAAACAGTTTAAATAAACTATGTTATATACAATTAAAATTCACCCCACCCCCCCAAACAGAAATGTGTACTAAGAATGATCCCATAAACATACCCTGCTGTTGTGCTAAGCAACCGGATTGTCCGTTTACTGATACCTACATGTTTATAACTGTCAGTGACTCACTCGGTGTGCCAAACTTACTCCCTATATTTGTCAGTCTTTCCTTTGAACATTCATTCATTGAACGCTTTCCAGCATTCTTGTTAAGCAAAATATTTAGGTAAACGACTGAGCTGACATGATTAGGTACCTTAATGATAAGCACAATTTGCTATTAAATAAAATATAGAGGTAGTTTTATAAGGAAAACAAGAATGCTGATTTACATCACTAAGTATTATGGTACATGTATTACTTAGCGATGAGATTACTGGAATTTAGACCATATCCAAATTCCACTGGCCATGCATTGCATGTGTATGCATGTGCATACAATGAACACTTTCTTTCTGTTATTCAAGAAAATTAAGATAGATAAGACGTTAAGAGGCTAAATATACCCTTTGTTTCATATTTACAGTAAATGTATAATGGAAGTACTTAATATGTATATGATGAATTTCGCTATTTGATGAAATGTCCACTGTTAAATGTATATGATGAATTTCGCTATGTTATGAAATGTCCAATGTTTAATGTGTATGATGAATTCGCTGTGTGATGAAATGTCCACTGTTGAATGAACTTAAAAAAAGGAAAACAATATATCAGTTTATGTTAAACATATTCCAAAGTAAGAAACACATATGTCACATCAAGGCAGATAACAATTCACAATGTGTTATGAGAAATTAAATGTTTCATTTATCATGATGGATCTCAAATGTTTAGGACATGGGTCAGCCAGAGATATTGAACTGCTTTTAATCCAGAAATAACATTTGATGTCATCGAAAAATAATGATTACATGTTTTACTTCAGTCGCTAACAACCTTGGAGCAGGGCCATGCGATCCGAGTAGTTGTACGGGAGATAATGTTGTATGTCAGGGTACAGGGTCAACTAGCGTTTGTGCGTGTGCAGGTGGCTTTGTGAATGACGGCGGCGTTTGTGGTAAGTTCAAAAAAAAAATATTGCTTACTGAAATCTAAGTCTTACATACATAGAATGACACAATAGTGTTCATTAAAATAATAAGTAAAAATGTTTGCAATTACAAGTTGAGCTGTTTTTCTACTACAACGATTATGGTTTGTTCTGTGATGTGTATATATGTCTGTTTGTATCTGATTTGGATATTTAAAGTGTAAAATGTATTTCCAAAACATTGGTGATAAGCGTGTTTCACATGTCCGTTTGTTTGTGTTGCGGATAAATTGTATGTAAAGTTTCACGAAACATAAATAAAAAGAACCAAAAACCAGATGGACAATGGCCTAAATTCTCTTCAATAAAGTCTGTACCAAAGAACGATTTTCATGCCAAAATTCAAAGTGTGGCCCCAGATTCAATATGGAAATGAGAATGATATTTGAGCTTAATCGTATTTAAGTATTTTTAAGAATTCGGACACCGTAATATATTACATTGCAGTGCTTGGAGGTATTGGAAGTGCCTGTACCACAGCGGCAGGTTGCACGACCCCAAACACAGAGTGTGTTGGTAACGTATGTCAGTGTGTTGCCCCTCTGTCAGACGTTAATATGCAGTGCCGTAAGTATTGATACTTTGTCACATTTTTCGATAGCATATCAATTTTCACTGTGCCTAACTGATGCTGTTAATTCACCTATGAATATACAGTCATA